>JAHZMV010004129.1:0-10215 GCA_027743765.1 Coecobrya sp. COE2 | reverse complement strand
CAACACAACCATGAAAGTTTCTTGTCTGCTGCACTTATTCCGCTTTCCATTTCCTTTGCCCCACTCCAAAGATTCTTAAACATAGTTTGTTTTATTCTTTCATTTGTCATTCGCTGTTATTTTTTATTACTTATTATTTTAACAGCCACCGCTACCCCTTTTTCTATTGCCTTCTTGTACCCGCCTCTCTGGATATTATATAATATTGTTATATAATATCTTCCTGACAAAATGATGCCGTCTCTATATACAATGCAAAGCTGTGACCCATTAGATCACGCAATCGGTTGAAATGTAAAACAGAATATGATAAAATTGAAATGCTGGAAAATGGATGGGAGAGTGAGCAAACACAATATTTTCGTTGAGAAAAAAATCCTCATTTTCTGTATTCCCAGTCAGAAACACGCTTTAAAAGCAGTTTTTATCTTTGCCATAATTTGTTTTTATATTCATTTTTCCAGAAAAGACATCAGGTTGAATACGCACTATAACCATTATAGTGTATAAGTTATGAAGTTTGGACGTCTTAATTTTGCTCTCTAGTATGTGGCAAGTACTCTGTACTCCTCCTTTAAAATCCCTTTTGTTCCGTATCACAGCATCACATATACAAAATTTTGTACTAAGCAAACATACACGGAGAGTCAAGTGGCATATTACTTTATTATTTTCATTTCAAAGAATTTATGCGCTTTCTCTTGACATCATATAGGAAAAGGCAGCCATCCAAACCAAGTAAAAGCATATGCTTGATGATGGTAATATGCAGTGCTCCTTCTTGGTATGTGTGGGTTGGTTGGTCTTGGTAATGGCAGTGGCATGACTTGGCTAGAAAAGAGGATGATAATATAACAAAGTCGATTTTTTCCCTTTCTTCCTTTTTTTCTCCTCGTTTCTTAATGGTCTAATGGTTTTCTGTTCTGCTACTGCCACCACCACACCATCACCATCACCGCTTCTGATCCTAGAAGCAAATATTCCGCCCTCGTCTCATTTGAAATACGTAATATTTCCATTGTAATACTGCAGTAAGGAAAACTTGAAGAAAATTATATTGTACTTGAACATGCATTAAATATGAAAGGAGCTAGACGGTTCATTCTTTTTTCGCAATTTAAGATATAGATCAGGAATATAAATTACGAATAATATAATAATATTTTTACTCATTTTCCTCTGTGAACACTGAGCATTTACTAAACTACTACATTTTCCTTTTTTATTCTATTTCCCAGGCCGTGTACAATTCGTTGGGTGAAGCACTCTACAGAAATGGGCAACCGGAAGAAGCAGAACAATGGTTTATCAAGGCTCTAAGAACGAAACCGGATCATGTGCCGGCTCATCTCACTTACGGGAAAATGCTGGCGAGAAATGTAAGCAAGTGTAATATAAATATGAAAAGCATCGTGTGCTTGTGATGTGTAGTCACTCTGGATTTTAAACAGGCCTGCGTAAGTATATACCGAGCCTAGATTTGCACCGCAGTATTTTCGCTGTACTTTTTGTATAGGGCTTCGTTTCTCTACCTGAGACGACTGTTAAAATGGAGAAATGGGAATAATCATAATAATTTCGATTGAGTCTTTTCCTGCCAACGTGCATCCATGATGGGTAGTCATGCAGCTAGTCAAGAAAAAACGAAAAAGGCGTTTGCATAATATTTCACAAGAGAAGAATTCTAAAAAGGCAAAAAGCAGGAGGAATAAAAAGTGAACATAAAAAAGTCATGCCTTTTTTGAAAGGAAATGGAAGACACATATGAGAGCAGAAACAGACAGCAGTACACTGCTTTTAAGAATACGATTTATGTACATATGAAAGAGAAAGCACGACGTAGAGAAAAAAAATCGTTCTCGTGCAAGTAGATAGATACCGAGGCAAAGAGGTAACCATGAGTAGGAACTGAGACGGATGGATGAGATATAGATGGATGGTTGATAATAAAGATAGCGAACCGAAAATGTGACGATGATATGAGTACTTTTTATTACCATGAGTAGGAAAGTAGGAACTGAGACGGATGGATGAGATATAGATGGATGGTTGATAATAAAGATAGCGAACCGAAAATGTGACGATGATATGAGTACTTTTTATATACGTGCGTGTGCTCACTCTCTGGGTGTAAGAATCTACACGTAGAATTTATAGATGGAAGAGAGGAAATGAATAATTCATCTTTTTCTCAACTCTCAATCTCAGATGTTGTGCATTTACACCAGTGCATACACATGGGTAGGTAGATATAGTTTTCTTAGTGTTTACTAGCTGCCATTTCTTCTATTGCATATGTAAGTTACTCACTTTTTCCTTTTGATGTTCTTTCTACTAACTACCAGACTGAAGATCAAATCACGTTTCTGTAACCCATTCATTCAGTCATCCATTTTAGATGTGCTGCTGCTTAAAGCATCTTCTGCTGTATGACTAAATAACTGCTTTCACTATTCGCCCACTACACTTTCTCAGGACTTGTAACATTGTATTTGCTTGTGGAAAAGTGATGAAAAATGAAAATGTGAAAGTGGGTAACAAGCAAAATAAATATAGCAAGAGCTATATAGGTCTTACTTCGTTTAGTAGAAGATAATGTAAATATAAAATGGAAAGGAATGTTTCGGAGTTGAGAAGGAGAAAGCACTATGCGTAAAGTATAATGTAAGTCAGAAGGGCAACACAATCGAAGCATAAGGGAAAATTTCACATTAACCAAAACGATAAGCATGTCAACTTTCAGTCGTTTGCACAGTTACATATACCTACTCGCTGCATTAACAAAGCGAACCGTTTTTCCATCCAACGAAAATTGAAAGCTAATAATGATCTATTCTCTTGTGGGGCTCAACACAACTCGTAACAAGTATTTCGCGAACAGAATTTTAATCTATTTTTGGAGGTCAAGCCACGTAACATGCATGTTAAAAATGTTTCACATCTATTTTCATATTAATTCATGCAATGCATTATTCTTTCTTTTCTGGCCATACACCAAACAACGCGGTTAAATACCACTGTTTATCTCTGGGAATTGCTAATCCTTTCATTCGACTGCGTCAACGGTCGGTTTTACCGGAATATTTCATTTAACCCACGCTTGGATGTAAGCGTAGAAGACACGACTGCTCGAGGCGGAGAGCTGGTTCCGACGTGCCAAAAAAATAGCACCTGCAGATTCGTCCGTATATCATCATTATGGTGAGTGGTTCCAGTATAAAAAATATATGCTTTAGGTACTAAAAATAGAGAAATCGCATTTAGTTTCTATATTTGGCTGTATATCGACTATCACGATTATTGTATGTCGTAAGAGAAAAGGATTTTGAGTTTTATGCTTTGCTGTATACCGATCGCCTATACTAACAATCAGTAGAATATGTTAAAAAGTATGCATTTAAAACTATATTGATTTTGCTTACTTCGCTAGCTTTAGCTGGGCTTATGTAGTATGTATATAACCGTCTCGCCACCACCAAAGTGAAACAATGAACTACAATGTGCATTGTACTGTATTTTGCTTACTTCGCTAGCTTTAGCTGGGCTTATGTAGTATGTATATAACCGTCTCGCCACCACCAAAGTGAAACAATGAACTACAATGTGCATTGTACTGCAACGATTAAAATATGTGTTGTGAAATATATTTTTGGTGTATCATTAAAAATAGATGATTATCGGAGTATGTTAATCTGTATAGCCAAAAATCAAAGTATTTCGAGGTTTCCTTCGTCAGTTGTTCGATATTTACACCATGTTTTCGCCAGTTTTCTTGTATTATTTAAAAAAAATAGAAATTCATGTAAATACGATGGGTAAGATTTTCAAGTTATCAATGGTCCCGACAGATACTGATAACCAAATGCTCTAGGAGTCAGTCTCCTTCTTCCCTATTGATAAGGTAATTGTTACAAAAACATAATTCGAGTACTTGCAAGCGTTCGGAAGTTATCCTGTAGACTTTGGGACGGACAGACTGAATCAATAAATACAATATGTATTAGTACTGCAGCACGTAGTACATAATAATAATGCTCATTCGTTATATTTTCGCACGTCCTTCCTTTAACGTATGTTTCGATTCATCTATCGACATTTCATTGTCGGGACCATACATAATATGACGTAACTTATGGATAGTATACGATGCGTAGGACGTCTGTACATAAATAATACTACCACCACAAAATCAGGGATCATTCTTCAAGCTGGAGAAAGCAAAAATGGAGAGAGAGCTGCAGTTGAAGTGAATAAGATTAGACGTATTTTATAAGGTCTGTATCTCTGGATATCCGTTTCTTTTACACTTTGGCTAAAGAAGGGATAAGAAGAGTGATGATGATGGTGAGTTTGCTTGGTAAAAAGCTACTCGTTCGTATCCACTGCATTTACCATGTACCAACACATACGCTTTCAATTCCACCACACTTTGAATCCCTTTATAATATAAAAACTTGCAACAACAAAATATAAAGCTCATCGTCAGTAAAAAGGTTTGAAAAATCTCTTTTGGGGCATTGTACACGTATCTGGTATCACGAAGGGAAAAAATATAGATAGATGAATGCCGTGGGTAGTAAAGGTATCCAAAAGTTCCAGAAATTATATTTTTTTGTGAATCCCGATAAAGAATATTGTTAAAAGCGTACTTCCATGGCTTGAGGAAAATAATAGTCAGTATTTCTATCCCGTATGAGCACAACAAAAAAACAGTTTTCTATAAACTAGCAACAGTGACGGGGCTCAGTAGACCGCATATGCCTATTTATATGTATCAAATGTAACTGGTTAAATGTTACGTGCAAAAAAAGGAAAGCCGAAAATAAAAAAGGATCTATCAAATAAATCCTTGTCTGCTATCATTTTAAAACACATTCTTATCCGTCCTGGCCAGAAAGCTCACGATTTTGTTTCAATCTTTTCCCAGTTTTCTCACACAGGCTTCTCAATGTAAACGTACGTACGAGCATATTAAAACACACACAGCTCCAATTTTAGACTAAACCCTGACACTATCACTTGTAGTCGCAAAAAAGCAAATGTGGTGGAATCTCAATTTCGTACTTTCTCTCTCGGTATTGGAATCACGTATTTATTTAGTACATAAACATATAAATACATACACGTAATATGTACACTTTAGGTTATGTACAAAGACAAATATACTTGGATTACTTTACTGTTCATGATACTGGTCTCTCTCTACTTGCAAAATCCGGGATATCAGAGAAACGAAAATTTGAGAAAAGTAGCATGTGTCAAAGGAAGGAAATTCCTGATTCTAAAAGAGCGAACCAGAAACCACATGCAAAAAAACTGAAGAAATATTGCTGGAATTCAGTTTAAGTTAGCAGAGGGGTAGTATAGTACTGTATTTCTGCAATTTCACATGATCAAGACATCCCCTTTTTGTGTGTTGCGTATCGAGGAAGCGTTTTA
Source organism: Coecobrya sp. COE2 (assembly GCA_027743765.1). Taxonomy (NCBI): domain Eukaryota; kingdom Metazoa; phylum Arthropoda; class Collembola; order Entomobryomorpha; family Entomobryidae; genus Coecobrya; species Coecobrya sp. COE2. The sequence goes on along the minus strand of JAHZMV010004129.1, from coordinate 4,776 downwards.
TGTTTCTTTTTTTCCTTTTTGCTTGGATTTGCAAAGTTCATTTATTGCTTTGATAATATTAAGCGAATGCTGATTTTATAGGTTTTCGACATTGATAGTCTCCTTTCTTGTGATCATGCCAAAGCCAAAAATATATTTCTTATGTGAAAACATGGGGAAAGCTGGATATTATATGAATTAGTTATTTACGACCCTCACAGGATAGGAATATATACAGGATATATTACGTGTTGTGATGAGAAAAACATGGGTCGGGTACCTACATCTTAAATGTTATGCGTACCACTGTTGACAAGACTATCTATAAATATACATATTTTGACCTTATAATGGACACCGTTAAGACCAGTTATATGTAAACATTTATGGCTGGCCAGTCCCCTTTTAGTTTTATTTGTAAAGACGTGTATTTTCCAGGAATGATTCTCTCGGACAGGAGGACGGAAACATTGAAATATTACACCTCGAACCACTTCTGCTTCCCTATACCTCTTTCCTATTTCATCTGGCTTTTTCGTCTATGTAGCATTTTCTACTCCTTTTCCTACTCGTAAGCTCATTGCTCCCATTCTGTCGCTCTTTTTTGTTTTGTGCAATTCTGTCACATTTTTTCTGACATCAATCAATGTACACCAGGAGCAGGGAGCTCCTTCGTATAAGTCGCGATCAACCAAACGCTCCCGAAATAATATATGTTGCGCAGGGATTGTGTAGTAGTTTGTATTTTTTACACAGCCCTGGAGTGTTGGTGTTGATGTTGGTGGTGGTGGCGGTGCGATAAAAGTGTTAAAAAGTACAAAGACGCATATAGAGAGACTTGATATAACTTAAATGCATGCATGTTCGAAAGCGTTGGTTAGTAGTATGTAGAATGTCGTATTAATAGTTATACCACATTAACTACATTGCATGGCAATAATAAATAAAGCTGAGAGGAAGAAGAAACATTTTTCATGGTTAACTACTCGTGTCACAGGAAATGTATGCCAGTGCTAATGTTCCCCCTTTGGCGTTTTTTCTCTCTTTTTCACTTTTATTTTGTCATTGCTATCCTGCCACACACATATGGCATGACAATTTACAGGGCAATTCCTCTCGGTCCAAGGGAGACATTCGGAGGCTGCTGAATCTTACGTCACTGCTGCCAGCTTGGCTCCTAATGATTACGATATAATTGTTGGAGCTGCCAATGCCTTACGGCTCTCTGGGGATAACGCTCAGGCAGAGCTGTACTATAAGAAAGCGGTTGGTTTACGACCACAGGCAAGTTATAACATGGCTTCTTTATATACATATATTTAACTTTGACCATTTTTTTGCCAAAACGCCAAACCCGGCTGAATAATATTCATGGAGGATATATTATTGGAACTCGCTACGGATTAATTTAGGAATTTACTTTGTGCAAGCTTTGCTTTCATGTTTTTATTTCTTGTTAAACCTTAACAGGAGGCGAGGGCACACATGAACTATGGGGCAATTCTACACGTCAACGCAAAATATACTGAGGCTACCAAGAGCTATTTGACGGCTTTGAGGTTGAAGCCGGAGGATGATGTCACACTAATGAATCTTAAAAAGGTGATGGCCATATCCAAGTCTTCAAAGTCACTTGTGCTCATTTCATGTCAGCATGATGATAATAATAAGGATTTACTTTAATAGTGAAAGCTAAATTTTAATCTCTTTCCATATTCCATGCATTCATTCCAGCTTACAACTAAACATAACCTTTTTGCTGTATAGCGGCACAACGGCATTAGATATTTCCTGATATCGTCGATGATATATTTTCAATGCATTCCACCAATATATCCAATTTAATGATTAAAAATACTGAATTATTCGTGAAGAAATAAATCGAAATTATATCATAAAATACCTAATTATCTATAATATTGTACTCCTCTGTGTAGAGTAATGTAACAATATATGATGTACTAAATATAATTAAAATTATATGTTTGCCTGCATATTTCTTATCAAATATTATGATGGTTGCTTAAAAGCATCTCTATCTTGTGTAATATATAACATATATATTCCATGTTCATTAATTTGTAAAATAACTTGTACACATCATTAGAAAAATGTGTTATTTAATTTAATTACCAATCTGTGACGTAGATAAAAAAAATGTTCTAAAAGTTTAGAACGTGAAATGAATGTTCAGAGATTAAACAGTTGTATAAATAGTTTTAATTAAAATGTATGGTAAAAGTATACACATAACAGGGTTGACAACGATTGCTTCATGCAATACAACTTAAAAAAGTCATCGTACTCATCGATGCTTGTACTAATTTTGTGGTAAACTTTTACCACTTTGGTGACCATATTTTACGATTTTAAAGGAACATGATTAATTACTAAACTATCTCTCAAAAAATGTTTCCAGCTATAAGCTTTTCTTCAAATGTATGTATATAATATTTTGTATTTTTCTCTCGCTCTTGTGTTACACAAATTAGAAATAATTGGACATGACAGAAATAAAGAAGTTAAAAATTCTATTAATTTTTTAAAGGTTTCGATTGAGCCATGTATAATATAACAATAAAGCATTCTACAAAAATATATGTATTTTGCAGGTTGTGGATATACGACATTTAAACTTTCGACTATAAATTCTTCAATGGTGTGTGTCATTTCTGACTTTTTGACTCTGTCGGGTCTTGGGTTAATTAATTCTCTACTACGTTATGTGTATATATGTACAATGTTTAGGTATTTTAATTAGGTTACACAGCAATACTCTATTTCTACATATTTATGTGTTTAATATTACGATGATGCAAAATTGTACCTAATAAACCAAAGTGCTAATTATTATTGTGTTTAATAAACCATGCGAATAAATTCCAGTCTCTTAATTTATTTAGCATCCATGTTACATTGCTCTCATATTATTCCTAAAAATGTTTTGCAACCTTCTAACTTTCATTATGGTTAATGGATAAAATACCATTGGAACTTCGCTATCACGTTGCAAAACTTTGGGGTGTTATGAGATACATTAATTTTTAATTCGGTTTGGACGATATTAAACTTCAGACGGGTGTAGTTTTACCACAGTTAATAGAATTTAAATTATGCATTAAATCAATAATAACCAAAACTTTAAACCTACCCCAGAAAAAAGGTTATGTGAATCCGCCCATGATTCTTTGCATACTCCCTATTTCAATTTTAAAATTACGATAGGTAATCATCAAACCAGGCTAGAACATTGAGCTGCCGTTTATCAAAATTTAAATATTGTATATCGTGCGGCAAATTATTTTTGGGTCATAAATAATAAACAAATAAATAAATAATAAATTGTCAATAACAGTAATCGCTACAAAATAAAATCATTTCGTTTAAATTGATTTAATTTAACAACAAAACCTACATCATATTTTAACATGTTTCTGTATTTACAGTCACTTCTTTCTGTGCACTATTATCACTACTGTTAATGTTATTGCTGGCAGTGGTTTTAATTTCATTACTTATTTTTGAAGTGTCTTCGTCATCATCATCGTCAGAACTACTGTCGTCGTCCGATGAATATTGTTTTTTCAGTCTTGCTTGGGTTCGTGTAGGTAATACCTCCATTAAAACTTCCTCCCATGGTCGTTTTTGGGCTACACCTTCAACTTCCGTCAACACATTTTCTGACTCTGCCGTCAAGTATACAATCTTCTCCTTCGGATATCCCTCCAACTCCAGATAACTACTTTTTTGGTGAATGTAAACATCCCAATTTCTCCATCCATCATGCTTTTCCATTACTGCTTCAGACTTTCCACAAAAACTGGTAATATGAAACTGGACTGGATTCTGAAATCTTCGATTAGCACTGTAGCACCGGCTAATCTGCTTGATACACTTGTGCAGATCCTTATCAGTCATCAAATCCGCAAAACTCATATCCACACAAATCCCCAATTTGCATCCCGAATTCTTCATCGAGTTCAACTTCAATTTCTTCCTAGTTCTAGGGCTAATTATTTCCGAAGGATCCAAACCTTCCTTTAACATCTCTAATCGTAACTTTCTCTTCTCTTTCCTTTCCTGCTTCTTCTTCCGCCGATTTTCCTTCCTTAACTCCTTTGTTGCCTCCCACAAACGGAGTTTCTCTTCTTTCCTTATCTTCCTCTTCGAAACGACCGGAGGTGGATCCACTTCCCCCTTCAGGGAATTCCCGTTAGGACCTCCTTCAATTGACAGATTACCATCATCTCCCTCTGGAGCCGTCGAAGTCACTACCTCCACTCCAGAATCTTCCATCTTCGTCAACCTAACGTGATTGGAAACGCTGAGTTCCACCTCCGCCTATCTAAAAACATCAAAATAAATAATTAAATCCTCATCATTCCTTAACTTTTCCAATAATTAACAATAATCTATCAAACATGATCTCTATAAAATCTCCCTACCTTTATCAATGTTTTACCAGAAACAAGCAGGAAACCTCAACACAAATGGACCTTCAGTGATTTAACGTCTATTAGTTAACCAACTTAATTTACCTCTCAATTAACTTTAATGGATTTCAGCACAATTAAAGTGCATTTAGCATAGCATGTGTTCTGATGAAATAAATCTGCCCATCTGCTCATGCACCTTCAACCGCCTAACGTCTCAAAACGCAAAAATCTTCGATGGCTTTCACGCTTTCTATGTGAAAGGAGCCGGACCTCATGTTTTTGACAGTCAGATGTTCTCACACAAGTTGTTGTAGTGCTCTCGAACGAGTGCATTTAAAAACACAAAAATGTGCATGAACTT
>JAHZMV010004128.1:0-14672 GCA_027743765.1 Coecobrya sp. COE2 | reverse complement strand
TCAGTGTAGTTAGAAATTATATTGAGTTGTATCAGTCAGTCCAACGTGGACTCTTGCTGTGAAAACGTGGAGAAAATACCATAAAATCCAGCTGCAGCAACACTTCAAGTATAGAGGCGCTATTACTGTGTTGCACCACTTGTCAACTTCATAAACAATCAGCACACAAGTTCTGTATCACCGTTTTTCGTCATCAGTGCTGGATGGTCATCTTTGCAAAATATACACATTATTATGGAATGCATGATGACGTTGCTTTTTTCATCTTGGCTTCAATCCTAGAAATCCCTCTGATCGGAGTACTTTTCTGAATACTTTTCGTCAGATGATGCCGAGTAGATGGAGAGAGAAAGCGTTTTGGTACTCTGCAGGATACATTTTTTGTGCCGTGACACAGAAAAGAGAAGGATGAGTGGAAATCCGGGAGAGTGAAAGTACTTTCCCTTAATATCTTCACAGATGTTTTCCCAAGTTTTCTAAGTAGAATTCTACTTTTTCAGCATTTTATTTTCAAAGTTGGGGAGTATTGCAGTATGTACACACACACGTGTAAGCATGTAAAAGGGTAGAAAAGCATTGTCCATGATTTATTTAATGGGATTAGCTGGGGAAAACGGAAAAAGTAATCGCAGTAAATGTGTGGCGCAACAGTTGATTAAATGGATGTATATAACGTGTATATTATTTGTCAGACAACAACGCGTGCTTTCTATATGTCATTTTAGCATTATACAGAGATAAGGATCCAAGGGAGTTGGAAAAGCTTGTGTGAAAGGGAAAACGTGAGCTGTTCCTATGATGTCGTTGTGATGTGAAGCATTTGAGATACGTAGCATTTGAAATAGCATTGCCGTTAACTGTGACACAAAAGCAAGAAAAAACAAAACGGTTAGCATCGTTGGAATGGAAAGATTTCTTCCAACTCATTTGACAATTCATAGAACAGCGATTCGGAATAATAATGAAAGTGCCATGTAAAAGTTTCCTTTTTCTGTTTCCTCCTTTTCCTTTTTACTATGTGGCTTTGGTTAATTATGTACTGAATTGACTTGTGGCTTTAGTTACTTTATGCATTTACATTTAAAGGGAAATACCGAAATTAAAACACTTCACGAATACGGGCTACAGAATAAGGGGTTTGACTCAATGCTGAAGGACGCAATGTTCCAGAGGCAATGAAAGCAAAATACAAACGAATCAGTGAGATGCAGCTCCTTGTGATGTTGGAAATACCATCAAAGTGATAATAGTAGAAAGGGAGGTGAATAGTATATTATGCCGTTTGCCTAGAGAGTGCGTGCTAATGAAAACATGGAGTAGCAAAAATGGTAAAAATAGCTCCGCCAGTACTTCACTACAGTCTATATAGTAGGTGTTGATAATGATGAAAGAATCTTTTGTTTGACTTGACATTTACAATGAACTACATTATTTCTCCATCGTCTTTAATTTATGCAAATGAAAGAAACCAGTTTTTTTTTACATTTTACAATTCAGTGTAATCATTCAACCGAGAGGAAAGTTCCATAGGAAGCTACTAACTGCTAACTGCCTCTTATGTGTGCTATATTCTTAGCATTCTACAGTAAACAGCTTTTTTGTACAGTTTGCATAATATGACCTATTATGCAAATAACTGTTTAAGCATATAACATCCATAATGTAATAATATCCCGTCCATTGCAGTGATTAATAATACGTGGTCCTGGCGTGTGGCTTCAGAAGCTACTTTAGCTTGGGGAAAACTTATTTTTTTAATTACTGGTAAAAATTAAAATATTTGTTGTAAGTAAGCTTCTTAGCTTCTTCAACGTATTTATAATTTATTGCACTCTTTAAACAATCTACAGAGCAGGCGTATTTTAATATGCATATGTATTATTAATCTGAATACTTTGGTCTAACTTGGTTGAACATTGAACTCCTTGGAAAATCAGTATGGTTTTCACTGAATCAAGGTGTAAATGCAAGTCTCCAAAATTTTTTTGTCATGTTCATTATATCGAGAATAGTTAAGTGTTATTAAAAAAATAAATACAATTTTATTAATTTCAATTTCATCCCACTATTTTCTACAAAACATGTTACATAAGTGATACAAAAGAGGTACTGATTGCTGATATTAGAGTTATAGGTACCAACACACCCTAAAGTTTTTGACTTATGGCAGAAAAGTAATAATTAATTTTTGACATAAGTTATGAAATAAAATGTTATATGATTGCGATTTTTACTGCTTTCTATTCATGAATCTAGGAACCTGACTCATTAATATCAGACTTTCGTGTTATTATTTGCGCATTCGTCGAAGAAGCTCTTTTGCCAATGAGCCAGTGCGTCTTCATATCCCCTTTTCCTTTGACATCAATGAGTCCTCGCTCTTCCAACTCAAATTGCGGATTGGGATCATTTTGAATTAAATTTGCAAACGTCTCACTGCAATGTATTCTGAGTGCTGAAAAGGGAGACGTGATAAAAAATATGGTTTCACACGTGCACCATAAAATGAATAAATTGCTTTAGAAAAACAATAGTATGAACCCAATCAACCGTTACGCGGAAAAAGAATGAGTTTCCATCATCGTTAAATTTAAATATGCATCATTGGTGCTACACTACGTGGCTTTTTAAAGTACCTGAATGTATTCCTATTCTTAGCTTAAGCGTCTCATTCGCACGATGTCGGATCCGAAAATTTGTTACAGCTTGTAGAAGCTTTAGTGCCATATTTGCAACCTCCACTGCGTGGGAATTCCCTTGTCGCACTTCAGGAAGACCACTTGCCTATGTGTAAATATATTTCAACAACCTTTCAATTATGTACGATTCGTTAAAGCGTGCTTTATTACTTTTGCATCGTTATTCATCATAGATCTACTATCACAATACTGAATTTTGGAGAAAGCTACGATTGCAAGGATTTTTCATCGCAAGGGAAAATTAAATTAATAATTAAGATATAAAGCTAATTCTGATTTTGTTTCAATATATCTAGTATACTACGTGCCATTTTAAATGGGTAATTTTTATTGGAGGGAGAATGCTTCATTACATAGCTTTGGTTCTCTAGAGCGCAGATAATTTTGATGAAGGGAAAGCAAGAAATTGAAAAAAATATAAAATTATGTATATTATCATCAACAAGCATAACAACCTTCTATTATGCAGCTTTAGAGAAAACCAATTACGAAAGTCACGGTACAAACTTTTTCATAAATCCAATTTCCATACTTTCTTCCAAAGCAGAAGAGAATTCAGTTTGGTGTCTCAAAAAACCTCTTTGTATACCTAATTAACTACTTTCTCCTCATGTGCGCACACGATAGATAGATATTTTACTCTTCACTATAGATCGCCTTTGTTCAAGACAACCATGTATCTACAAAATACATGACTGTTCACATGAATTTTATGGATTTTTAGTACCAAAAGCCTTCTGCATAAAATGACAAACGGCTAATCGTCCATGATGTACATACGTACAGACTTTTTTGTTTCTCATTTGTGCCATTGGCACAACTGTTCCAAGTATAAAGATACCATATTAATATGAGACGCGTACAAACACGAAAATAGCAGAATTTGATCATGAGCTCAAGGCATTAAGTAAGAATGACAAATAATTTGTTTTGTTTGTTGCTTGTTCATTTTCTTTGTAAATGATGTGTAATAATAATCTGGTTTCCTTTTTTCACTATCCTCTATACAAGGCTTTATACCTACATCAGGAGGCTCTAATGATGCGCTTTCAATGCTTCGCCTTCTAGGCTGATTTCCTGCTCATTCTTACCAATATAATTATAGCCACATAATACTCTTCCGACTCAGCCTTGTGAACGCGAGCATTTGTGTGTGTAATACAATGATGTGGTTTTGTGTGGTTGTCTGTCGCTTAATTCTGTACAGCAGCATCCAACCTACTTCCCAGATCTCTACCGAGAGTGAATATGTACATGTTTATTAGGATGCTACTTTCTTTCCAACAGCTTAAAAACAAGCATGAGCTATTCGAAAAGTTTTCAAATTCAGACTATGGGACATTAGAGACTTTGGCTCACAGATTGTTAGAAACGAGTGAAGGTGGCATTCAAAAACGAAAAGAAAATGAAACGTTGTCGACAGACGAGTTGTAGTGAATTAAATAGGATTAAACTAACAAAAACATTAATGTAGTAAAAGGTATATAGAACTGAGAAAAATGATATGGAGAAAGCAATGAAATAAATAAATATGGCCACAAAAGTTAAAAGTAAATTTCTTCTTTGCAACAGCCAAAAAGTGTTTGCTTTGGAAAAGGCAAACTTCTCAGGCTCAAGCAAGCAATGTTGTGTCTTCATTACTCCACCAAACAATGGAACATCAATTTCACAAGAAAATCAAAATGTACAGCTATATACTTAGACATTAGAATCGTTCGTTTGCATCTGCATCTGGAAATGTTTTGCCGCATCATGGTGGTCGTAATACGTAGTATCTCAGGTCAAGTAAAGATATTGAGGTCAAAATCTGTATCGAATTACATAATACACAAACCATTTTCACTAGTTCGAGGATAACACTTTTTGTAACCGAATATCATGTTCTCTTGTGTCTTGTATACACTCCACACAATGTCAGCAAAACGGAAAAATTGACTACTCCTAAAACTACTGAACTCATTCCTTCTCTCGGGGAAGTTCAGATAAAAGTTACTCAGTCGTAGCTTTCGATGATTCACTGCATCATACACAGCAGCTTTTTCTACAATATGCTATCATTTACTATCTGCAACCATATTTATATTTAAGTAAAGAATTACGCATTATCCAGTCAATAAAGAAAAATCATCATCTAAAATCCACTTTTTGGCATTATCCATGAGGACTCTCCAATTCTGTTCTGTACTTAACATATTACATTACGATGGAACGAGTGACGAATCCTGTGTCAAGCAGATTATTTTGGTGGTTAATGATAAAGAAGTAATGAGGGTAAAAGGTATGGTAATTTAGTAAGCTAAGAGTGACAAGACGCGACAACAAAGTGTTAGGAAGTGCATTTGCAGCTTGACTCTTCCGACATCATCCACTGTTTCCGTTTTCTCTTAGCCATGCATTCTTACAACAAACCCGCTAAAAATCTCCTTGTCTTTCGACTTTTTGGGGCATTCATTCGCTCCAGACATACTATAAAGCTTTATTTCTTCCTCTGTTTTAGAAAAAGTGAAGATATTTTCATTCTCGAAGCGTTCGATGGAAACATGGAAGCAAATGTTGTACCATTTATCATTGCATATAAATGTGCTCACATGAATGTTTTACAACGACAACTGTCAACTATAAAGATAACCGTTTTACAAATGCGTAGTTCGAAGTTGGCTTCATATACATATTAAGTGTCTCCAGAAAAATAAATGGTCCATGGGGCTCCAGTCAATCTTGTTCTTGGTTATTATTGCTACCAACTTGTTGTTCTAGGAATGATTTACGTGCATTGTATTATATTTACAATAGAAGGTTTTCTCAATCTGATATGAACATTTTGCCATCTTCAATGCTTCTCCAATTCTGCCACCACGCGCCATGTTCTCCAATAACAGAATGTAAGTACGTTGAATATGTATGCTGAATTGAAGGCACACACAGAATTCGGTTATTGTTGGAATCATTATTCAGTTTTTACAATGTTTATTTGTCTTTTTAAGAACTGAAAAATATTCTCAAAAGCTGTGGTGATACTGTGGCGCTAAAGAGTACAAGTGCCTGTGCTGAATTACAGAACATGAATTATGTACATATTATAGTGGAAATACTACTATAATAACTCGACATGATATTCAATGACAAAAGTGCCATATATGGAGTGGTGGTGAGTAAGGACCAAGGACCACGTATACTCACGGCAATGATCACGACAAGTCAATAAAGGGCCAAATAACCCACTAGGAACATAATAAAATCCATGCATGAGCATAAACATATTTAATGTAGACTTTCTCGCTTTGACTCAAACTACTACTTACATCCTTTCCCCTTTAATGATCTTATTTTAGTAATACATACACCACCACGAGTCAAGTGAAGTATGGTTGACAATAATGACAAAAAGGAAGAATCTATAAGATGATGGCGGTTGCTGCTATCTGAGCACCCACTTTTCTAGAAACGACGATACGAATAGACTTATATTGTTAATGAGATAGTTTTTTTCTTCTGTCAGCCAGAACATCCATTTGTAGTGAGTGTGTGCTGATATGATGATAGAACAGAAATAAAAAAGGACATGATTCTAGGACACTGACATTACCACTGGATAGGGAACATGGCGCGCAATAACCTTATTACCTACTTTTTGTCATTATGCAGTGCTATATTTCTAGTTTGCCATCAACACTGCCACCAAGGTTCTGCGAGGGAGAGAACGCAGTAAAATATGTTTAGCAGCATCTTTCCTGCTGTGTGCGTAGTACATATATGTTCGAAAAAGAGGAAAGCAATAACAATAAGAATACATATACATACACAAGTGACTTTTTATTTCGACATTACCGTTAAGAGCAAATAAAATATGTACGGATTCTAGCCAAAATTATGTAGTCGACATATATCGTCTATAGCTCTATAATACTGTATGCAAATAGTAACATATTTCCTAGAAGCCCTTTTTGCTACAAAAGACGACATTGAAAATCAGTGGATGGAGAGGAGGGAGGAAAAACCCAAAAGGCTTGTTTACTTCAAACTAGTCTGTAATGAGTTGTATGAAGAACACATAGAACATGAGTACTTTCACCGTTAACGCTAGCTGATGAACATCTTATAATGAAAATAAACATTCAAGTCGTTATGTATAACATTTATGAGCGCCCCTTTCTAAATAAACATAGTACTGTCAAATGCAGCGAAGAAAATGGAAGTAATAAAAGGGCATAGTGAAAGCATAATTAACATAATTAGGGAACGGCAGAGGAATAAAAGCAGTATCTAGTTAAAGGTTTAAGTGAGTAACATAAAAATTGTAAAGAAACAATTTAACAAGTTATTAATATAAACACGTCAATGTTTATGACATTAGCAAACTTACAACCATGTAGGCATCTCCGATCGTTTCCACTTTGTAGACATCGAAGCTTGTGATTATGGAGTCGAAACATGTGTACAGATCATTGAGGAATTCGACAATCTTCCGGGAAGCAAACAATACATAAAAAATATATAAAGCAGAGTTTCTCAGGAGAACATTTCCTAATATGTGCATAGAGAACAAAGTTTGTTTGCAAATAGTTTCCCTGTAGGTACATTACCTGAAGTGGTGTGGATTGTGCTGACATTGACGTAAAGCCGACAATGTCAGAAAAGTAAATTGAAACGCAGTCATAATTCTGAGCAGGTACACGAAGACCTTCCTTCAGCTCCTCAGCTACTGATGCTGGAATTAATTCATAGAGCAAGCTCTCTGCACGTTGTGGTTGTCGCATGGGATGCGAGTGTGTAGGTGGAGAAGATTAGGATCATATCAAAAATACCAATAGACATGAATTGATAGGAATGATGAAAAATATTGTACTTTTAAGCCTCCAGCAATGAAGATGCTACACAAAAATAGCACACAATGTTTGAAAAGCTGAAATACAAAAAGGTCTGGAGACCGGTGTTGACACTTGAGCTATCTCATATTTTTATTAATATTTTATATTACACAAGCTACAGGTACTTGGGATTTACTCAAAAGTCATAGTGAATATCAACACAGACTACAATTTTCCATATAGACGATGTTGCATTACTTGCATTACAACTTTGCAGAAACCTGAATAGTGCTTTTCATAGTGATAGATCAAGAAACTAGCTTTCGTCTCATATTCTCATCTTATTTACTAAAACCTGCGATATGAGAAGGAAGACTCTGAGGACATGATATTAGATATCGGCTTACCCGTTTTTCGTTTCTCCTCACTCAACTGCTTCGTTCTCTCATCCACAAGTATTTCCAGGTTATTTGCGTACTTTTCCATCAGGCCGATCATTATGTCGAAAATATTGGATCTCCTATGAATAATAATAAGAGCAAATGCAAAAAATATTGAATGAGAATCAAATCAGTTTCAGCATTTCTTTAATATAAGGGAGCTTTCACTCTGTTACTGCCACCTTCTTGTTTTGTTGATAGGAGTACTTTGGCTTGATTTACATGCATTTACAACTTACGTCAGAATACAAGAGTATTTTAGAAATGCATTAAAAGACCAAGAAACTACTATACTCTAAATATATATGTCTATGTACCATTTTTCCAATTTAAGAACGGCAGAAAGTAACCCAAAACTTTCACAGATTTAAATGAAGAGGCATAACAGAGGAAGGAGAGTGGGTGAGAGTGAAAATGAGAAAGCGTCATCTTCACCTTTTGCCTAGAATATCTGTAAAACTTACATTCCTTTGTGAAGGGGCCGTAATCGCATCCGCACAGCCTTAATATCAGGTCTTGTTTCGGGCTCATAGCTCAAACAGTCTTTTAGGCATTCCCTGATTTGATCAAAATGGTTGATCCCATTGGAATTATTTGTTGATGCCACTCCACCAAAACTCTTACTACTATTTAGCTGCTGCTTTTCGTCAAATGGAAGCTCAACTGATTGGAGTGTGGTAGGCCAGAAAAGCTCATCTGGATCCACTTCCACAGTGACAGACCCCATTTTTGATGGGGCCTGGAATGGGATGGAAATCCCGTGACAAATCCGATCACGAATTTGTTTTTCATCCTTCACGCCGAGGTAGCTGGAAAGAGACTCGCGTCGAATCAATTCCCAAAGGATGATACCCAAAGAGTATATATCACCTCTGCGAAGACCTTCTACGCAACTTTTTTGAACCTGCGCCTACATAGAAAAAATATACAAACCCATCCATCATTACAAAAAAATTATTCTCGTGGCTATTATGCTCCGCCTGTCAGATGTCAGCTTATTCATTTCATCAAAATTACATGTGTTGAATAAAAATGTTCGATATTATGTTGTATGCATAAGATCAAAGTAAGCTGCAAGTCAAGGGAAACGTAGATTTTTGTATACAGGGAACAGCTTCTTTTACTGTCCATTTTGTAATTTTTACCGATATACATATTTCATTGACCCTGTGTGGTGTTTGCTCTTTTCAAGTACTGAGCTTAAAATTTTCTTCATCCCCTTTCACAATACCTCTCCTCTTATGATCATTATTTGGTATTAGTCTACCACTGTCATTTAATACTCCTGTGCTCTCAGAATAGAGGCTACTGCTATTATTTCCTTTTCCCAATGTTCCTTGTAAAATGCTATTTCCCGTTCGAGTAAAGTTGTCCGCACTCAGCGGATAACACTGCGGTTGTAGTCTGTATGACAGACCAGAGGGTAATTAGCATTCAGCAATGCTTTCTCCAAAACAACTAACAAGACTTTCCTGCTGATGTTGATCCTTCAGCTCTGATCATAGAACATCCTTGACTTACTGAAGTGGTATCTTGAAGACTAGTCGCGTGAATTGAGAAACATAAACATGGTATACTACTATTTATACTGGAAGAAACAAACTGGTGGTGACAAAGAAACAACATGAAAACTGAAATTACGCTGCAGTGTACCTATGTACCATTGGTAGCTCCTTGAATCTTCTGTCTTGAATGAATCAAGTGAATTCAGAACTGCTGTTGTACTATCAAGTACCTTAACTTTCAAGTTTGCAACCAAAATGCATATAATTTAGTATAGTAGTACCGGTGAAAGATTTCAGAATCTCCTTAGAGTACGTTATTTAAAATCTTGACTTTTAGCTTTATATGGAAATCCCATAACGGGATTCTTTAACATTACTGGCCACAGAAAAACCGCACCCACTCCCTTGGGATAAGGTAATTTATGTGTGCTCTATATATATGCTTTTGCTAACTGCAGTGAAGGTTTCATTGGCGGTGGCATGTAAAAATTTCCAAATACGAATGAACTCAAAATGAAAGAGGTTGTCAATCATTTGCAGGGTGACGTGTTTTAATGGAAAGGGGTGTATATAGTTCACGGAGAGATACGGACGATGAGAGGGGAAATGAGTGGGTAATATCTTAAGTCCTCAGCTTGTTTATTTAAAAACCAGGACCGAAAGTAACGTCAAATGTGGCACAAGACAAGTGAACAAGACAATGGCATTGAGCATAGATGACATTATCTTGGAAGGCACTATACTTTCTCCTCCTTGTTTCTAACTTAAGAAAACTGACAAGCTTCGCTTGTTTTTCTACTTTCTGGTGCTGTAAACAGGAAAAAGCAAATTACTCTCTGTAACGGAGTAGGAATTTTATTTGCCATTTTCTTATTTAAGAAACTCGTCATTACAATACGTCGCTGTTGCGGTAAGATGTGCTTGTCGTTTTCAGAAGGTTGGCGTTCTAGCAATTTTCCAGTTCAGAGTCCCAAGCTGGGAGAGAGTAGTGATAGCACAGGTTGGAATGAATGACAATTTTACGACGGGCATAAAAATTGAATTCCATTAAAAATGTACAAACCAGCAACATGAGACATTAGAAAAATTAGTGTTAAGTGAGCCAAAAAAGGTAATGTCACATGACAAGGCATAGAGCAAGTCATCTTTTCTTTTATGATTTTATATATTTATTTTCTTTACTTTCTCTAATGTCGCGACGTGCGCCTTTAAACAGCCTTGAAGCCTGTTGCTCCGACAAGTTTTGGTTCGACGAGCTTGTAAGGCGAGGTAGGCGACCAGCAGAATTAACCGTAATAACGTTGGCGGGTATAACCAACAAGTCCATTCGGAATTCAATTGGGATTCCCCGAATTCACCAAAACCATTCTTGTTGGTAATATTCCCATGGACAATGGCACTGACAATCCTCTTGTTAGAGATGGAGGTAGTGGAAAGGAATGTTCCTGTTTTCAACTTGCAACTTAGAAAGGTTTGTTGGAAGGATTGAAGAGCATATGTCTATACTATATTTCAAATTGTGCTTGAAGGAAATTGTAGTTGATTCAGATAACACAAAATCATGAGATAAGTTTTTTGTTTGCTCTTTGAGATTGCAGCACAATGACAGCTTGTTCCAGTTCCTTTGTCACCTTCGCACTTGTTGTTAGCACGATGCGCTAATACCGTTTTAGGATACTAGGCTTTCTATTTTTTCAATAAAAATTGGCAAACTGTACCAAAAATCCTCTTAGTGAGAGTTATCATTCCCTTCAAACGCATGTCCCTAGTTTCTACAATTATGTTTGTTCAGGATTTGTCCTTCTTTCTGCGTATGTTATATACAACTGCATTCATTTCCCTGACCGATGCTTTGGTTGGCTGTAATTCAGCTTGCTATTTCTGTCTGGTTACAATCTTTTATGTTACGGTTATTTTTAACAAGAACACGATTTGCGTTGCATTTTCTGAAATGACGATGGACTGGGGCCAACCGACCAACATTACCCCAAATCTATGTTCTCTTTTGACAATTAAGGATTTCCCGTCTTTTTCAGGTCGTCATTGTGTCTAGATTCATTCAGAACTTGACAAGAAATTTTAGCTGTACATTGTACATGTATAATACGCTGTTATATGACAATTATTATACCAACATCAGACTTGAAACAGAATCATGTCATCACAGTTTCGATTCTTATTAAGCCAGAGCCAGCAGCGTAGCTTTCACTCTCCGGTAACAAATGTCCACCAAAGTCATTGTTGTTATTTTTGTACCATATTTTATTTTCGTATTGTTGTTTGGTCAGCCTTACTTTAAATCAATTGTGTTGTGAGTATTGTTGGTGAGACCTGAGAACGTTGTTTTTTGCTACAATATGATCTTGTCCAGCCGGATGGATGATGATGATCCTATTCGTTTCAGTTGAGGACTGAGCACAATCAGCACAATAGCGACTTTTTATGTGTTTTTCCTTTTCGCTTTCTTTCTTTTCTTCCTCTAGGGCTTTCTTCAGTTGTTCAACTGCCAAAAGTAGTAAAGGATTCGTTGTGCGGAGTTGTATACGGTTTTGGATTTTAGAATTTTATGCGCATTCTGTCCACATAAAAACAGCTTTTTGTGCAAAATAGAATGAAACAGGAAATATATTCCAGGAACTGTCTTCCATTCTGAAAACGGAACGAAGTCAGTTGTAACAAAGGTGGCTTTTAAACACACACGGCTTTATGGTTTTCGATTGATGCCAGACGAGGACGTTAGTTGCAAAGGTGATGGATGGTGATTTTTTTCCACCTCTGGTCCTCTATGTGCAGGTCGATTTGGACCAACATTAGTACTATGCAACACAAAGTAGACACGTATTCATGACGGTACTTACAATTGTCTATTGACCGAGTTTGAACTTCCAGATATTCAATAACAATACAGAGAGTTGTTTAGAAATTGCATTCAAAATTCCGCTATTTACATTTAACATACATACTAGATCTAATTAGGAGAACCTCCAACCGTCTGATTTTACCTAGACCTGTATTGGAAATAGCTGAAGCACAAACCCATGATTACATGCCAATATAGACATCTTTGGTCCGTTCATTGCTATTTTCTAGGCAAGCTATATAAAGGCTGGCTTTTAGTCGGAACGTCAGAATAAATTGGATCTAGGATCAACAGGTGCGATTCGTTGATACTCCATCAGGCTGAAAGTGCAGTGGTCTCAAACACTGGAATAAAATCTGATCAATATTTCTCAGTTAATCAGAGGTATTAGTTTGTCATTTGAAAAAAACTTGTTCGGAGTTAGCAAAGATTTCAAGCAGGACTTGTGTCTCAGCAAAAAAGAATTTACCACGAGCTCGTACAGGTTTGGTTGGAAATATGATACAACAGTGTATATTATTGTTCCTTGATGCATTTGTTTCGTTACAAAGATAAGGGAACAGTAAATACCAAATAGTAAAATAAGAAAAAAAGTTTTTACAACGGGATTTTGAGCATATAGGCCTTCTCCTCCGTCCTTATCGGACAAAATTTTTCCTCATTTGAATTCACGAAGCGAGTAAAAGCATCTGCAATCTAAGCTCTCCGTTTATCCGGAAGCAAAAGGCCGTTTGAATATATGGAGAAAAATTGCGTCTTCCTGGTTTTTGTTGCCACTGAGAGTTATGTCGTGATCAAATATAGTATTCGGAGAGCGCATAACCCATTTCATATAGTACATGGACTTCTAGTAAAAAAAAGTTTTCGGTGATAATAAAAACATTCCACCACATTGTTTGTGTGTAAGAGAGTGAGAGCGAAAATAGGAGGAAAAGTTTCACAAATGAAATGAAAGTGCTATTAAGATGGCTTTCCATTTTATGACACTACTACTACTACTCACACTCCCACTCGACTCGCCAAAATAAAGAGACTTTTCTTATGCATAATATAATAGTCTGATTAGGTATATGTGTTTGTTTACACAGAGACATGCACAATCTGTGTCTGGATAAAAATATTTTCACTGAACAACGTCACACCCCGCTGAGCAAAATCAAATTCACGGATATTTAGTATTAGCTGCCTTTCCTTTACTTTCCTTTTTGTTGATTGTCTTTTATTTCTATACATTACCATGTTGCATCCTGTTTGCTTTGCTTTTCTAAATCTAGGATACTCATATGCCACTTGTGCTAAACGTTGAGTTGAATGATGATATAAATAAATGGTATTAACTTGAGAGTAAAATTATGTCAATATTATTCCATTATTTATGTGCTTTTGAGAGAATGAATGTGACGTAGTTGAAAGAACATGCTATTAATACTTATAAATATTCACGTCACAACATCNCTTTTGAGAGAATGAATGTGACGTAGTTGAAAGAACATGCTATTAATACTTATAAATATTCACGTCACAACATCTGTCACAGATTTCACTGTGTTTCCAGAAGTGAATCGGGCCTAATTAGTCGACTTGGTCAATTGTATAAAATTTGAAAAGACGCCAAGTCAGCTTCGTTCGAAGTTCTACTGACAAAGATGTGTAGGACATGGTCTAAATAAATCGGAATGATAAAGGAATAAGAACCTGTATAATTTTGCCTTGTATAAATTGTTCCAAGGAAGCGTTTTAGGAAGTCGTGGAAGATCCCAGTAAAATTAGAAAATATGACATTGCATTTTATATTTCCTTAAAAGGATATGCATGAGAATATAGGAAGTCGACCATGCAGGTTTTTCTTCACGCAACCTGGAATTGTATAGAAAGCTCTCCATTTGTGCTTTTACATAGTAAAGCAAACTATCGTCAACCCAACTCGTTCTTTGTAATAGTACTTGAGTAGTAGGTACTTATGTCTTTCTAGCCTTTGATCCATCTTTTCTAACTGTGTCACTTTCCTTTTAGTACGGACATTTTATTTAGATCCTGAATTTATGAAGAACAATATTTTTGTGAAATTTTTTATCTGAATTTATGTAACAGAGCTAAATAGAGCATGTGCGTATATATAATATTGCATAATTAATATTATATGATGGCATTACTTGTATAAAATGTGCTTAAATTAGTTGAAAGTCTCGTTGTCATCAAGGTTAACTTGTTGATGGCAAGGAAAGAATTTTGTTTGCTACTTTTGCAATAAAGCAAAACGTAAACACGTAGGTATACCTTTTAATTCTTTTCTAGTACGCTAAATTATTCTAATGGACGAAGCTTTGGTGAAAGCTACAAAACTTTTATTTACACTTTAT
>JAHZMV010004127.1:0-32759 GCA_027743765.1 Coecobrya sp. COE2 | reverse complement strand
TACTAGTAGTATCGGTTTTAGTGCCCTGATAAAAATAAATTGAAAGCTTTAGCCTTTAGCCTTGTTTTATGACTACTTTAAATTCACAACTATCATTTCAACTTATACAGTCCGTATCATAGATGATGTTTTCAAAATCAGCAATTTGATATTTTAGTTCACAGATGCACCACCTATCATAAAAATATTCTATATGCATGGCAAAGGCTCAGGAACAGTGTGAACTGATCCTCGTCATTCTGTCTGCAGAATTAATGCAGCATTCTGTGTAGGAAGAATACAGAAAGAAGGTAGTATAAGAATACCTGACCTATTGACCTGTACCTTATTCCTTATGCTACACCTAGGACGAACGCTAAATGTGTATTATATAGAAGGATCTAATAACCGAAAAGTTTATAAAAGTTATGAAGTCCTCCTATTATTACTCTCCATCTCCATGTAACTTTTATGCAACTAATGTAATAACCGTAAAGGAATTTATTCACAATAAAATTTACCAGAGACTAGGAAGAAACTTGGACAGAACCTAGTCTCTGCAAATTTAGTTCAGAATTAAATATTTTACATCTCCACTTTTCCACTTTTACTCATTGCTGGCGCATTAGCAAGGACAAATCCGACGCTTGTATTTACCTGCGTATGTACACTTGATAGAAATGCTCAATTATTAGTAGAGCACTCAACTTTATGTGAATGCCAATTTACTAGATGTCTTCCGAAAAGGATGATACCACTTTACTTCCCCTGTTGAATACACTGCAGGATCTAAATCCACTCGCCTGAGTTCGAATCGCAAGGGGAATGTCATCATAGCATGAAAGCAGAAAAATATCAAAATCATTTGTACGTAAATCAGATATTGACTGAAAAGTTGATTTTTTGAAACCGCTATTTATGCTATCTCTCTGCACTGTACTTTGATTGTCAGGATTACAAAAGTTGTGAAAGTGCCAAGCAAGCAATAATTAAAATTCGACATTGCTTCCTACGCCTGACTCTGCAGAAAACAATAAAAGATTGAAATATTTTAATTAAATGCAGTCCTTTGGTATCCAAATTATGATTTTGTTTTCTAAAGAAACTTTTTGTTATATCAACGTATTTAA
Source organism: Coecobrya sp. COE2 (assembly GCA_027743765.1). Classification (NCBI taxonomy): domain Eukaryota; kingdom Metazoa; phylum Arthropoda; class Collembola; order Entomobryomorpha; family Entomobryidae; genus Coecobrya; species Coecobrya sp. COE2. The sequence goes on along the minus strand of JAHZMV010004127.1, from coordinate 31,650 downwards.
TTGAAAGATTTTCCTAATAATTTTATGGTCACCTATAAAATATAGAATTGACGCATGCACGTCAACTTTGGTTAACCATTAACCATTTGTCATGCCATTTATTCCATATGACCTTCTTATGGAAATACGTGTCCTACAGCATTAGTAATAAAAAAGTGATATAACTCTCAGGTTTTAATTAGTATATTAATACGGCTTTATATTTGTATGCTTGCATAATGGTATTTTCTCCAGTTCTCTTACAGAGAACTCAAGATGGTACAAAAAGAATAGTGCAAATCAAGCAATATTATGTCAGAAACGAAACTAGGTCGATATAAATAGGCTTAGCTTGGATTGTTAATAATGGCAGCATAGAAATGTTTCTGACATTCTGACTCTGATAAGACTTGATTTAATAAGTAAAACATCAGCCTGATTCAGAGAAATGTATCTCCACACACCCTTTCTGTGCTTACTGTTTTATTCTTGTCTTTTCTCTTTGTGTTTTCATTTATCATTGTTCATCCAATAAGAAGATGCAACTCGAAATGTCCTAAATTTAATCACGTACTGGTCCCTGTCCTTATAAAACTCCTTTTCTACTACTTGGAATAGAGTGGGCAGAGTATAACAAATTATGAAAATACCATGGTTTAAGCTACACGGATGGAAGCCAACTATAAACTAACATGGAAATAACGTAGCCAAGCCATGGTACCTTCAAACTTTCATGAATATACAATTACGCTTCACAAGTCCAGGTATCCTTTTTGCCTCAAGTTAAAAAACATAATATCTAAAATCATCTTTGTTCGTTTGATAAAGGATTCGTTTGTCATTATTCTGTAAAGGGAAGAGAGGGACTTCAGTTCACATGAAAAGTAGAGATGATTCCACAAGTACAGTCCTTTTTAACTACGTTTCAATGAACATGAACCATTTGTTACATAACTTCCATAATTCGTTACGCTAAACTGGCCCCCACCAACTAAAATAGGGCAAGCTACTCAAACTATTCACAAATGGAATTTTTCACCAAGTGTCACTATCTATGATCATTGACCTTCTCAACAAAGTTCATAATATAATATATATTCTACAGAGCGTGCTTCGTTATTTATGCTGCAATGTGAAATTTAATGTATGACTGTAACGAATGCGATCTATGTGAGTGCCACAAAACATGAACGTAAGATGCGTTGTAGATTGTATCGTCCAAATATCTTTTTATTAGTCTAACTTTCACTTTTTTTTATTTAAGAATGTCAAGTCGACATTGTCGACTACAATACACCACAGTATATACTACATGTACAGAATTTTGTAGCTGCATTTTTCATCAATTTTTTTTAGATTTTAATCCTTTAATTTAATCAACAGTTTAACAATACTTCTGCCAGGTTAAATTAAGATTTTATTTAAAAAATTTATTGAAATCTTTCTTTATTGCTAAAATATACCCCTATATAATATATATTAATATTATACCATACTCAAAGGCATGAATACTACTTAGTTTTTAGATAAAGTCACCATAATTTCAATTTTCATACATACATGATATGGAGACTTCACCGTTATTGTCGCGAGGAGGAATACAATTTGGCGTTTACTTGACCGATTAATTTCTTTCATATTTCTAATCACCTATCCCATTTACCATTTACCATTACATACAACATATAAGGTAGCAATATTTGCCTATTTTATTAGCAATAATAATGGCAATATAAACACTACAATATGTTACGTATTCTATTTATAAATTCATGCAAGCTAATATTTATTTGTAAATAGGTATAAGATCTACATAAGTATGTACATACATGGTAAGGTAAAGAAATCCAATTGCAAGAACTTCTGTCTCATCCTCCACAACGCTGTCATCAAGCCCGATTTAATTCAAGTTTGCTGAAAATCTGTAGTAAGGAAGGATACAAAATTACGACAACTGTCTATAGAAATGGTCTGTAAAAATTTCGCTTAAGTCAGCAAAGCTCAACCCAAACACTACCTTAAATTTACATTCGGATTTCAAGAATACGGTTGAAAGCAATGCAACATTTAATGTGCTCATGGTAACTTTCCTGGCGAACACTTCTTCCAGGATTTTTTCTCCAGCATTATCAGTTATAAATTGATTTTGCTTCCCCTCTGCCGAAATCCAATTATGTTCAGTGTCCAGCTACAAAAACATTAAACGTTTATAGAGATAAAAGTTTTATAAAGTAATGAATGATTAATAGACTACGAGGCTACGTCGAAATGCATTCAGCATAAAGTTGTATCTTACAACATATTTGTTAACTTGTTCCCGTTTTTTGGCAAATTTCTCAATTTCCGTTTCCGCCCACCTAATTTGGGTTTCAATCTCCATAATTTCTGCGATTTTCCTACTGACGCACACTTTTACGTGATGTTGAGATTGTGTATAAAGCAAAATTTCTCCGCATGCAGGACAGTTCACTCTCAAAGTGCTCAGCAAAAGATGCTCCAAAACCCTATTACGAATCTTTACAGCCCCGTACACCAATCGACATTCCGGACAATCCTTTAACTGCTTGCAACATGTTGTGCAGATGCAGTGGCCATTCACGCATTGCAATACTTCCCCTTCATAAACTTCCAAACAGACCGGGCATTTCACCTCTGTCGGAATGAGTTTGTCCAGGTCCTTGATTAGTTGCCTTTCATGTTCCTGCAACAGTACGAGCTTTACAGACTCGAAAGATTTGAGGTATCCTTTTATATTTATTAATGCGATTGTTGTGCCTACTGCCAGGTCCAGATTACTCAAATGTTTTTTCAAATTATTTATAATATCATTGCTGTCTGTTGAAACTGGAGACATATGCATGGGATCAGGAAGCTCTTGTTGTTGCACCATTGGCTGTATATTTCTACACGCTGACACAGTGATATTGGACCCTTCAGTTAGCAACAAAGTTGGATACGCTTTCGACCACGCTTGCATTCCCCCTTGAAGAACTAACGTTCTTGTCTTGGTTGCTTCATTCCACTACAACAACCAAAAATATCAAGAAACAATAATAAATCAATGTTCAATGCACAAATTCGATTCATTTCACCTTTTGAGTAGCTTCTAGAACAATCTTAATAGATTTCGGAAGCCTTTCAAAAGTTGAATCCTCATTGTACAACACAATATCATCATAAAATCCAGGAAGGTTCAGGTGACCAAGCAGCTTTGAGCAGTGCGCTTGTATAAACTTGACCGCTTCTGCTTTTGACGTAAATCTAATGACAACATTTTTTAAATGAAAGTTTATTTATTTGTAAAGTATTTCAATATGTTGGAATATCATGGAGAAAAGCATTTACCCTCCTGACACTGTTGATCCAATTTCAATGGGGATGTTGATACACTGAGGAAATTTTATTTTTCCACTTTGGTATTTTTCAGAGTTGCGACAATCAATGAGGAGGGTACATTTGTTTTGACCTTGTAATAAATTCACGAGTTCTTCTGGCGTAATTTCACGTTTAAATTGTCCTGTTGTAACACTGGTAGTTTGAATTGGTCTTGTAGTAGATGGACCGGATGATATAATTGGGGTTGGAACAACAGGGGACGCTTGTGGTAAGCTGTTCCCTCTTTGTGTGCTGGCTTCCGTAGTGATTTCCATCTCAACCCTCTCTGCCATAATATTACCGTTTTCTTTCAAAGTCTGTTTTACTTCAATTTTACCGGTGTACCCGTCAAAACGAATAGTATTGACAACAAGACTTCCTGATGAAACACCGGTCGAATTTATATTATTATGTATACTTTATGAAGGTTTGATGTGCATTCACGTAATTGGCTTTTTCTGTAGAAAAAGCCTAATTACGTGAATATATATCGTCGGAACAGTAAGGTTTAAACCTTACTGTTCCGACGATATATATTCAGTCGGTGAGTAGCTGGATTTTGAACATACATACAAATCTATAGTGATAATGGCATAGTGATATTGCGCCAACAAAGTAATTTATCCTATTGCACTATTTTACATGAATGAAAAGCAATGAACAATTTCAGGTTTGTGTTGATTTGGCTAATCATATTGGAACACGTCAGAATATATCAACGTGTCAAAAATACGCGATTCCTGATGTATAGTGTAAAATGTGAAATGCATGCACATATTTCAAAGTCCAGTGTGGCGAAGAAATTTCTTAGTATTTTACGCTACGTTATTGTTTGAAATTTTTCCAAGAGTTGGAAACAATAAACAGTAAAATGTGACATTGGTCTGCTCTTGGAAATACTACTAAAGTTAGTAGTAGTACTACTGTAGTACTATGGTTGTAGTAATTTAATGAATAGGCATACGTTTATTACATACGCATATTAATTCGAAATTGTTAAATTGTGCTATTGCTGATGGGACATACATATTCATATGAACATGGACCTCAACTCATGGAAAACTATTAACTATAAGAACAGAATTTATAATAAAAAGAGATGGCCAAAAAAGCTTAATTTTCAGGAACAATGGTCTATCTTTAAAAATAGTTCTATTAAATCAGCCATAGTTAACCTAATGCTATTTATAACTACTTTTAACCCTGTACGTTTTATTCATTTGTTTTATTTTCGTTTTGTACGTTATTTTCATTTTCTTTGTAAATTTGATGCAATTTTTACACGTGGCATATGACCTAATTATAAGTAACATACCGATGATGATATGATATTATTATTGAAATATCCATTGTCAATTTTCCTTTCGAAGATCGACAATTATATATACCGTTTATTACAAGAATCTCATTAGAATATATTTTGGCTTTCCTAATGATATTGATGCACACTTCAACCCGAAGAAACTAATATTTTGGTAAAGCAAACCAATGCTTATGGTCCATGATTCATGGGGCATCATAAAACAAGCAACGGTCCGAGATGTTTTCGTATAAAATACTTAAAATCTTCAACTTCTAATCCAATCTTTATCAAATCAACAAAGGTATGCTTACATAAATATGATATGCTTATGCATGTACTGGTTGCTTACAAAAATAAAATTTACGAAAGGAGAGAAATTATAACTTTAAAATTCATTCTTTCTTATTACACATTTCTTATTTTGAGATTATTTATTTTTTGAAAGTTAATAGATGACAGATAAAAACAATTCTATTATCTTATCGCATAAATGACATAACTTGGATTAAATAAAGATGCCAGAGTTAACAATTTAACATTCAGGTATTCGGGTTGCATGCAGCAACTTGAACAATTTGTTACCGACATAAGCTGATATTCAGTTATTAACTTAATTACGACGAAATACGAGCAGCGATTGTACAAAAATTCGTATATTTGGTTAAGAAAATTGAATTGAATTAAAGTGATAAAGTGATAATAATTTAACTGACCGGACCGGATGCATATGTATGCACTGACGCTAATGCAGCAGTTTAAAAAAATCGTTTTCTGCAACTTTTTAAGTCAGCCCCAACTTCGGTGACTAGTGACTACCATTAATTACCATTAGTACATAATGGGCGGCAACATTGCTAAAGTTACATAAATCCAATTAAAACAAACCAGCCAGTCATTGTAAAAATTACATCCAGTCGTGTAGAAAGGGGTAACGAACGGGTCACCAGGGTTTATTCATGATGTTATTCTGGCCAATGTTTGATTAATTGACGACGACGGGATGGTATGAATGATGGAGGATACATGTTTACGTTGATATTCAATGATTAAATCATCAAATGTACGATTAAAATAAAATGAAGTGTGAACAATGTAACGCTAGCGCTAACTATATTATCGTCCGTTGTTAAGTAGATGTTACAGTTCATTCATAGTTCATTTCCCTTTCTCAGTTTGCGTTAAAAGCAACAAGACCATGAGATCCATCGTATGGAAATTCTTTAAGAAGAAGAATAAGTCTAATTTAAGAAGAGGGGTGGATCAGCGTTTGCATGAAGATTGAAATACCTATTCAAGGGATATTAAATATTGAACTCTTTGTATATTAGAAAGGGTTAGAATTGTAGGTGCAGATTACATATCAGATTTATTATTCGTTCGATACACGCGACAATTGCAATACACATTGAAATTCAATGATTGAATTGAATTCATTCATTTCAATTAAAGGAAGAAAGCTAAAGTATCGGTAGCTCAAACTTAAAATCCTGCTAACTTAACCCAGCATGCTGCTGCAACACGTTTACAGACAACATAATATGAATAGTATGTATGTACAAATTATATATTCACATTTAAAAAATATTCGATTCCGGATATTTGCATAGATATCTACGAGTGATGAATGAATAGAAGACAAAAAAATGATGTGATGTTCTATGCACTTTAATTGGTGCAAGTGCACATGCATGTAACGTGCATTGCATTGCTTGAATAATTTCATGAAAATACATACATACATTAAACTTTTAACCTCGCCTGGAAAAAACATACGAATCACCATGTTATTCAAATTCAATTCAAGGGACAAAAGCAGCGAATGTTCCATGTTCTATTGTATCCCTTTATCACTGTTATCTCTAAAAATCAAAACTGATTTCCAGTCAGGTTCATTGATTCCTAACGTCCGCCGAGGAGTCATGACTCGTCCATATTTTTATTACCTAAAAGATACATACCTACATGCCTAAAGTTCTAATTTCCTTTTTCCACTTCTCCATCTTACAACCCATATACCTTTTATCAACTAACTTTACTAACAACTAGTCGCAGTAACAACAATCATTAAAATAAAATCAAGACTCATCATAATCATCAATTATCAAGCAAGCTAGCAATAATAAGCCGCACAAGCATTTTCCTTAAAATATCTGACGGCTCACCTCTTCACTCTTTCTTCTAACATCTAAGGTTGTAAATTGTATGTATTAATTTGTGGGTCTTTTAGGTACAAAATCTGCGTCCGTCTTTACGCAGTTAGTACTTAACTTATACTGCCAGCAGTAACATAAAATTAATTTTAACAATGTCCAGTCCAACAAACAAGTATAAATCAAGGATCCCATCAATTCATTCAATTATTAGTGAGGAAGCTGAAAGCGAAGCTTGTTGAATCCTTCCCATTAGATCATCGTATACATTACTTGTCATGTCTTAAAACATTCAGCATTACTTCTACTAGCCCTGGCTTAATGAATTAATTTAATAACAATAATCATTAAAGATTTCCCATTTATTAACCAAACTTTGACCGTTAATGACCGTTAAGATTTCAAACTTTTTCAGCGACAACACATGTCAAGTTGCACGTTAATCCATAGCATATTAATGAAGTCTGATATGAAGTCATTTTGAAACCGACAGTTAATTAACTTGCCTTTAAAAGGGACTTGTTCAATCAAATCAAGAATGCCATGCACTTGATCCACACAGCACTCAAGTGAACTGTGAGAGCCAATCCTGGACTCTGATTCGTTCAGTTGGATGGTGTGATGGATTCGATCCCCAAAAATCCCACAAAAAGCCAACATCCCAGAAGAATGAAAGGGATGTGTGCGTAGAGAAAAGCAAGTGGCGCATGCAAAACGCTAAAAGCGCTTTTCTCTCAATCCGCCTACTTTACATTTTTTTGAGGTGGTCGGCTCGTTGTTCTGCGTTTTATCTTAAAAGTTGCACGCAATTTTAATTGCCTCCACTCGCGTTGGTTTTGGTGATTACGAAAGAGTTTGGATTTCTACGTAATAACTCTGTTGAATGTTCTAATGGCGTTGTTTGGTGGGTGGGAGTGGAGGAGAACAAAAAGTTAAGATAAGACATGTCTGGACGGAGTCAGTCTAGTTAATTGATTAGAGGGGAGTTCAACTTTAAGTAACATTAGTTTTTTGTCACGGAAGTAGTTATAACTTTAATTGCATGTGCGAAATTTGGTTGGTAAGAGGTGAGAAGTTGATTTATACAAGGTGAATTTTGAAAAGGAGATTATTTGAGTACCGGAGTTGGGGAGGGACGGACTGTTTTCTTCTTTTTTGTTCAAGTCACTTGACTCAAGTGGGATGATTGGACTAATGACTATGACTAGTTAATTGATAATTGTGCTTTGGTGATTGATTTTGATTACAGAAAACTAAGCGATTGGTGATAATTTACGAAAGCAGTGGAGTAATTTTCCTGCTGGCCTTTTCCTGGAGTTTTTCTGATTACTTCACTGTCGTTTGGCGTTTGGATTGGAAGGGCGGTCATAAAGGTGTGTATGCTTTGAAGCAATACATGTAGCTGCGTTTTTGAGCTAATTTAAAGAGTATCTATGTAATGCTCATTTTGTATCTTGTTCTTAATTATTTTATTTGTAACTGGGATTTAATTATAGGTGGCCTTGGTTTGCTGGCGTCGGGATGGATGCAGGTGATCAAACGCCTGCTGCACGAGGGAGAGCCCGTGGTAGGGCGAGAAGTCTTCTGCCAGAGGAGCCTCAAGGTGGTGCAGTCGGAGGTCAAGTAGGTGAAGTGGTTCAAGAGGGAGTTTATGGTCATATCTACGGTGATAATCGTTCATCAGATGGAAGCAACGGTAATGGGGCTGGAAGCAATGGGAACGGGAACGGCGCCGGAAGTGATGGAAATGGCAATGGCGACGGAAATAGTGGAAATGGCAACGGTGCCGGAAATAATGGGAACGGCAACGGTGGTGGTAACGGTGGTTCCCCACGGGGTGTCGCCCGAGGTGGCAACGGAGACACAGACAGAGAAGCTGCTCGGGAGAGAGCCCTCTTATCGGATTATATTGAGTCAAAACCCGAGGGCTTTATCAAGAAGGGAACGATGCCCCACAGGTCTCTACCTCCACCGACTATTGTGTCCAACTACTATGCATTTCGTACCCACCCCGAATTTCGGATGCGAATGTATTCGATCAGAGTGGAGCCCGCTGTAGAGGAAGAAAAGCACATAAGGTCTCTCATTTACAATCATCGAGAACAACTGGGTTCCTATATGTGCACCGGCCTTGTACTATTTACCACGCGACCCATTCGACCGGAGGCTTTGGTTTACAACTCCAACCTTAGAAATGCGCCTGACGTAGATTACACAGTAACAATAGAGTTCGTTCGAGAAGTTCATAACACTGAAGGAACAGTATTTCAGTTTTACAACGTCGTTGTCAGGCAAATGCAGCGCATGATGAACTTCGAGTTATTAGGCCGCCACTTTTTCGACCCAGATCACAAAGTACCTTTTTCAAGCTGGCGACTGGAACTCTGGCCAGGGTTCCAAAACTCTATTCGCCAGCAGGATGGTGGACTGATGTTAAATGTAGAATCTGTATGGAAAGTTCTTCAGACCACCAATGTTCTGCAGATGATGAGCACAATACGGGGTGACAATCCAGGGAATTTTGAACCTGCCTGTAGAGCTGCTATCGAGAACATGATGGTCATCACGGTGTACAATAAGAAAGCTTATAAAATTAGTCGCATTGATTTTAATTCGACCCCGAGGAGTACTTTTGAGACGAAGGATGGACCAATCAGTTACTTGGACTATTATAAAAATAAATACGACATTACCATCCGCGCTGAAGGTCAGCCCATGTTGGTCAGCGAGCCACGGAGACGGGAGTTCAGGGGTGGTCAGCAAGGTGATATTTACCTTGTGCCTGAGTTATGTTTTCCTTGTGGGCTGAATGAAGAACTCAGAAGCAATTTTAGGCTCATGAGGGACTTGGCAAGGTGTCTCCACATGCCACCTAATGAGAGAGTCTCAACCATGCAAAATTTCATCGATGGAGTTAATAGGAATGATCAGGTACGAGTATTGAAATATGAAATATGCTTGCATGCAGAAATATAAGGCTTATAAAATCATCAGATACTTACATACGTAGGCCACGTAACGTGGCTTTTATTGATAATCCTGTAACAAATATAATAAAATAACTGCTTCATGTTTGGTTTGTTTACAGATTTTGAGTACGTTGCGTAATTGGGGAATAAGAGTAAATACTCAACCCGTTGAGTTTCAAGCAAGGTACCTTAACTCCGAGGAAATATTGGTTGGAGGAAACCAAAGAGTGGCCCCCGATGACAAGGCCGACTGGACCAATGCCTTCAGAAGTATGTACAATTAATAGCAAAATTAAAATATGAATTGCATATTTTTTTAGGAAAGATGTAGTTAATCCTTCTGTCTGTCTTGAACAAATCTGTTATGTTGTCCGAGCTATCAAATAGGTAATCAAAAACGTTAATATATTTGCAACTTTCAGGTCAGCGTATGTTGACGGCCATGAGACTGTCTACTTGGGTCATTATCGCAACCCAAAGGGATTTTCAAGGCATTGGAAACTTGGTTGGTACAATGCAACGTGTGGCAGGACCTCTTGGTTATCAGATTCAGCAACCGCAAACGTAAGTAGTTTATGCCATTGGTAGAAGTTGGTATATTTTAACTCTTTGTGATTTTAACTGATTTATTTATAATTTTTTATCGCAGGAAGAGAGCCGGTGACGCACGGGGTATTCCTCAAATCATTGGGGAAGCAATGGCAGACAATCAAGGAAAACTAGATTTAGTTTTCGTTATCCTTCCAAACAACAATGCGGATAATTATGCAGCAGTTAAGAAAAGATGCAGTATTGAATTTGGCAGTAAGACATTTCTAAAAATTAATATGAATTTTAAGCTTGTGATCTTACTGTGAAAATAGTCATTAATTATAATTCTATTTATTTCTTTTGACTTTAGTTCCGTCCCAATGCTTTCTCTCCAAACATCTGAATAACCCAAAAGGATTGATGTCGATTTGTACGAAAATGGTCATTCAAATGAATGCCAAGCAGGGGGGCGAACCATGGGGGGTGGTTAACCCCTTGCGGGTGTGTATAATTTATCATTAACTAATAATAATAATTAATCTGATTGATTTAATCAGTAACGGCAAAATAATTATTTTATGTTTATATTTTCCACTATAGAATACAATGGTGTTGGGTTACGATGTCCACCATGCCGGTCCAGGCGGTGGTAGCAGCATTGGAGCTATGTGCGCAACGGTTAGTGAGTCGTTGGGCAAATACTTTTCTTGCGTCAGCAAAATCCAGGCGGATCGAGAGGAAGTAGCAACTACTATATCAGGAATGTTCGAGAGTAAGTGTATTACTTTTATTGGTCATTTATTATGTAAAGTGTGTGATGAATAAATGTGGGTGACACTTATTATCGATGCTGTAATATTTTTACAGAGTGCCTTAAGGCCTATTCTAATTTAAATGGAGTCCTCCCAGCTCGGATCTTCATGTTCCGTGATGGGGTTGGCGAAGGCCAGCTAAGAGCAGTGTATGACCAAGAAATTCAAGCTTTTAAAGACAGGATCAAAGCAACGTACAAGCCGGGTGAAGCTACGAAACTCACCTACGTGGTGGTGAATAAAAGGATAAATACTCGCTTTTTTCACAAGCAAAACCAACAATTTCAAAACCCAAGACCTGGATTAATTGTCGACGATTATGTGACGCGCCCCGAGCGGTAAGTAAATAGAAAATGCTAGATAGTTTTAATAATTGCATTTAGGATTGCTTAGTCTTATTATCCTTATTTTTAACCTTTGTATCGTTTGGGTTTTTTTAGTTACGATTACTTCCTGATATCTCAAACCGCTCGGCAAGGCTGTGTTGGGCCAACGTATTACAACGTGCTCCTGGACGAAAACGGTCTCCCCCCTGACAGACTACAAATGTATACTTACAAACTCTGTCATCTGTACTACAATTGGAGTGGAACGGTGGCCGTGCCTGCGCCGTGTCAAAATGCACACAAGTTGGCATTCCAAGTTGGAACAGCTTTGAAGAGACCATCAAAATCGACTTTGGACTATTTGCTGCACTTCTTGTAAATGCATGATCAAGTACTGAGATGTTTGAATTTCCGTTTAACTAAGCAAATTAATTTTATATGATTGAAGGGGACTGTTCCTCGCATGAATAGTTATTAGTTTTATCTCTGCTGTTATAGTTACTAATAGCAAATTAATTTTATACTTCAGAAGGGAATAGTTCATCGCATTATTAGTTAGTTTTGCCATTGCTGTTAACTGTTATAATTATTTATTATATTGTTTTGAAGGGTAAAAGTTGCACGCATTATTGGTGTTGCCAATGATATTATAGTTAGGTGTTTATTAATTGCAAATTAATTTTATTTGCATTAATAGTTTTGCCATTAATTTGATTTGAATTCATTATTAGTTTTATCATTGTTGTTAGTTAATCATTATTGGTAAATTAATTTGAAGAGGACTGTTCCTATCATAATTGGCTTGGCCATTTCTTTTCTAGTTCTTAATAGCAAAATCAAACTAGTTTTATAATTGATTGTAGGGGACATTTTCTCGCATTATATAATGTTAGTTTTGTCATTGCTATTATGTCATTGTTATTAGTTATAGCAAATCAGTTTGATAATTTGACAGAAGGGGACAGTTCCTCGCATGATGTATGTATTAGTTTTGTCATTGTTGTTATTATTATAGTGTTAATAGAAAATGGGTTTTGTTTGATTGAAGGGGATGCGTCCTCGCATTATTAGTTTTGTTTTGTTACTCTATTACAACTATTAAGTATATCTTAATACCCGGCGTGAGTGTTTACTATTCATGTAATCATCTCCCTTCTAAATATACATACATACATACATACATATCTTAATACCGGTGATTGGATGAAATCAATTAATTAGTAAAGCTTTGATACAAAATGAACTATTATTTACTAAGATAAGATGAAAAACTTTACAAGGGTATTTTTTTCATTTATCTGTACTGGTGAAACGTAGATTTAGCGTATGACTGGCAAAATTATTGTCATGAATTAACTTTTTGCTGACAATGTAAACATAATATGTCTATAAATAAATTTTGGTGATTTTATTGTTAAGAGTTGCTGTTTTATTGTACCACAAAGTGTTTCTGAGAAATAAAATTTACAGATAATAAAAATCCCATTACTGCAAACGATCGGCCTAATTCACCTGTTGGAGCAGCATTTCTCGTGCTAATACATACTAATCATGAATCATAACACGAGCCTGTTTTTGTTTCAGAATTTAGATTTTAGTTAGCGAAAAGTTTTGTAGAAGAAGTGTGATTCAACATAATTTCATAAAGCTAAAAGCAACCTATTCTTTACCACTCTACTTTTACTTACATAAAACTCGTGTTTTTAGAAATAAGTTAAACTGAAAATATTTTGAGATTGGATATATGAAGTATTTCTTCATAAGTATTATATATTAATGTTTATATTCTACAAAACAATGACGATATTGTTCGAGTTAATATTCGAAATCTGCCGTTTAAATTATAACCGTTTTGTTTTGTGTATTCAAAAATATATCATTTTTTTACCAAAACTAAAGGGTAAATATTTTTTTAGAAATAAATAATAGGTTAGAATATCTTCATTCGAAATAATTTTCAACTAGAAACTTTATAATTGTGGCAACAAAATTACATTTGTGTCTGAACTCGAAACTACAATTGGCGTCTCCTTTTATACTCCTATGCACCGAAAAAAATTAGGATGCTAGCCAATTAAGTTGTTATAAAACAATGAAATTCGGGGAAGTAAAGCACATTTTATTGTTTACCATGAAACTAGGTATGTATATTTCCATTGTCTACAATAGAACAATCGATCACTCATTGAGAATGTGAATGAAATTGTGAATACTTTGATAATAAATCCTATCTACATGAACATAATCTTATCTACATTTTTACCACCACAACGTGTTAAAATCGCTATTTGTTAAATGCGCAACAGAAAATAATCGTATCTACATTTATTTGAAGCCCTTTTCTATACTAAAAATTGATTTTAATTTTTACCGCATAGCATAGCAACCGTGCGTACTCAAACTATGTTTCACACTGCCAGTACATCTAATGGTGCTAAAGATGAGTGCTGTAAATAACTACATGTCCTTAAGTTTTTCAACCATCACTCCATACAGAGATATTTTCTCCCGAACCACAGGTGGAATGTTGAAACTTTGACCCTGCATGTCCACTCGGTATTCTGTCTTGTGTCCATGTTTGTCCGTGAATGCAAATATTGTTGACATTTTTTGTGAAGACGGTTGAACATCCAACGTTGTTTTATCGACATAGTGAACACTCACAAGCCCGTTGTGCATTTGAATAGCAGTTCCAATATCTGGAATAGCTACTTTCTTGAGAACTTTACCATATTTTGATCTGGATTGTGAACTGGAAGAACGGCCGATCTAAGAAAAGAAAAATATTTTAAATATTCGATTGAGTAACACTATTTTTATTAAATAAATAAGAAAATCTCTTCTCCTTCTTACCAAAGACGAAGGCGCACTTTCTGACCCTCTCCTTTGTTGTATCGGAGGACGTAGCGGCGAGAAATTTTCTTTGTCTGTCAAAGCTAGAACGCCCAATTTTAGCAGATCTGAATTCGGTTTTTGTCCAGATGTGTTTGGAAACCAAGTTATATGTTTTCTTCTTAAACTCAATTCCTCCAGGTCTATTTCTCTTAATAGACATTCCTCCCAACAAACTTTAAAGTGATCCCACATGTTTTTCAAATGCGGTTCTAATTCTTTCCCGTCATAATTTATAGAACACTGGCTGATAATCTTGCAGTTTTCGTCCAGAATTTCAACTTGAGATCCTTTCTTTATTACTTTTCCCCCTGGAAAGGAAAATAAAATATATTTGCGTTAATTTTGTATGTTATAATTTGTAAGAATGAAAATGCACTTGATTCTATTTCAAAACTGATTTCCTTCTTTACCTGAATAAAAATGGATCGTGAAATTTGGATCAGGTCCGTTTTCCATCAAGTGGCACTTCCCCACTGGACTAAAGTAAATAATTTTTGAGGTTACAGCCCTTTCATTATTTACGCATTTTAACGCGTAAAAATATTTTTTCAAAAATCGTTCTGGAAGATTTTGATAGCTGTATTCGGTAAAAGTTATTCCACGTCCAGGCTTTGAGTGGCTTTCTTCGTATGGATACTGAAGAGATACCTGTAATAATTAGGAATAAAACCATATTACGAAACGGATAGAAAACCATCTATTATTTTTTCTTTTTAATTGACCCTTTTATGAATTTCGAGTTTACCAGCAAGCCATCAGAAGATATGAGCATGACTTCAACAAACTTAGTATTGGAGGTAGCTTTCTCTTTGAAAAATTCCAAGCAAACCTCCCCACTGTCCATAATTGAAAAGTACACAGATTTGCCCTTTGTTCTTAATTTTGGTTTCAGTCTGGTTGTGTTTAATGGAGGAACCGGTATATCTGGCGGTAGTATGTGTACTGTTCCATGGTAACTTGTCGGTATTGTTGTAGACATTTGATGTGCGTTGCTGTTCAATAACGTCTTTGATCGGAGCTCTTGTTTTTTACTATCTTCTTCAATATGACTCCCATGCAAATTTTGATGACTACTGCAACGATGATTGGATAAGCGTGCAGACAGGCAACATCCGCAGTTCTCCACATGTGAACACTGATTACAGAGATTAAAAACATGACTGCATGCTACAGATGGATGGCTTATAACGGTGGAATGGTTTGCTCGAAGAGGTAGAGAAGTAATACTGTCCGTTGAACAAGTTCCTCTGTGGATTTCGTTGAATGGAGAAAGTTGTCCATGGAGACGAACCATATTAGGTCTGAATTTGGAATGAGTGGTGGCAGTGTTACTTCCCGAACACTCGCCGGCGGTGAGCCATGATGTTGTCATAAAGCCGCTGTCGTCAAAGAGGCGAGTGGATGCAGGTGTAAGCATCCTTAGATCTTCACAATTTGACGTTGTCATGAATGGATGATTAAGAATCTCTTGCAATGTTAATCTTTCCTTGGGGTCTTTTTTGAGCATCCCGTTCATTAAACTGATAACAGCGGTGGATAAGTGAGAAGGCCATGAAATTTCTGCGGTGACCACCTTTTTAAGTGTAGTTTTAACACCTCCATATTCTGTATCAAACGGTGGCTTTCCCACTAGCAACGTGTATAACACAATCCCTACATTCCAAATGTCTGTTTCAGGACCTTGATCTTTTCTAGTGACCACTTCCGGTGAAAGGTAACTGGGAGTACCACACATGGTTTTGTGCTTCTCATCAGGTTCAGAGAATTTAACTGCTAATCCCAAATCTGCAATTTTCTGTACATAAAAATACACGTGACATTTCAGTTAACCGCGAAAATCTAGCTTGGTTAATTTTAATTCATTACAATTCTTACCACGGTCCATTCTCTGGTGAGCAGTAAATTTGATAGGGTGATGTCACGATGTATTATTCTGTGCGAATGAAGATATTTTAGACCAGCCAAAATTTGTTTCAAGACGCCCCTAGCTAAAATTAAAAACATATTAAAAATCAAACTACTGGTTAGTTAAAACCCTTACGTGAGCAATAAACAGATACTTCCAAATCTTAAATATATGATTATAAAAAGCTTTATTCTCACCTTGATTTTCATTAAACGGTCTGTTTCTCTCCTCCAGCAATTTGCGCAACTCCCCATTAGGACAAAACTCCAAAATTAAGTATATATAAGCCGCATCTTGAAAACAAGTATAGACTTTAACAATGGAGGAATGTTCCAAGACGGTATGAATTGCAAGTTCTTGTTTAACCCGATCCCACATGCTCCTCTCGGAAACGGACCGCTTAGAAATCTAGAATACAAAAACAGATTACACAGATAAGGCAAAATCCAGTAGCATTGTTGATGGATAACCTACAAAGAAAAATGTTCTTTAAACAGTCCTGGAACATACTTTTTTAATAGCAACTTCCGTTCCAGTTTCCAACTCCACTGCTCTATACACCTCAGCAAACCCACCTTTCCCCTGCAATTCGTACACCTTGTATTTCTGAAACAAATAAAACAATCAACAATTTTAGCAACAATGTTACAGGCATTCTCCAGATTCACTTTACACAGTCCATTCGTCAATGACGTCAACATTTAATAAATCTTGTAAAAAATTCTTACATCAACGGAATCCGCAAGTTTCATTGTGAAAATATTTATATTAAAACTGCCAAATAACTAACAACTAACGGGAAAAAACTAATTTAAATACAAAATTACAAACTCTGGATAATTATGATGTTCTGCTAAAACCTAGCCATTAAATACGACAACCAGAGATCATTCTTGAAGATAATATTACTACTAAAATTCATCATGTATCGATATTGTTTATTAAGCATGGTCTTTAAAAACAGATTTTAAACTTGATTAAAACCCAAAAATTAAACTGGAGATACTCAAACACAACAATAACAACAACAGGTGAGGAATGACAGATAGACGGCAGGTAAGAAATGACAGGTACTTGATGTAACAATGAACAAGAAAAGGGTTATATGGGCTATTGTTGTTGACTGGTGGCTAGTTTCCCACCTTCATAGCTCCACCCCGCCCACCTTTGTTGCAGGAAAGTCTTTGTTCATTCTTCTGCAGCATAAAGTCCTACAAGAAGCTTTTACACCGTTCCCTTTACCAAACATGAAATCTGCTTTTCTGACAAACACCAGAAATCGGGAAAGCTTGCAATTATGTAAGTATTTAGCTTTTTGCTTGAAACTGTGTATGTACTTATCTTTGTTCGAAAAGGAGTTTCACGTGAATTACGTGATATTTTAATTAAATTATTGTATTTTTGTAGGATGTTGAAGGTGACTTGGAGTATTAAGCGAATTTATAATATGCTTGCTACAGTTGCTACGCTGATATGGGTGATATGCTACTGGAATAAATATTACTTTAATTTTGTTAATTGCGAGGTAAATATAGATGACAAACATGTTGCTGTCATTAAAAGTAGACATTCCGAGATCGAATACTTATTTTATGGAAAAGCAATTAGTTTAGTTCATATATTGTATAGTGTTTTCAAAAGAGAACTTGGTTGCCAGTTTTTTGTCTTTAATTATGATAATTTTAATGATATAATAATTTCGTGCTCTTTCTCGGATAATGTAGACGGTTATGTGGTTACCAAATCAAAATGAAGGAGATCCAAATATTTCAGAAATCCTTTATTTCCATTTCCACAGTAGATTCGTTCTCAACTGAAAAGGAAGTGAAAGCGGATATAAAAATAGATCATGTGAATAAATGTTCTTATTCAACTCACAAGTACCTAGTGACAAGTCTAAACTTGGGATGTATCTTTGGCTATGTCCCTTTTCGAATTGACTGGAATTCCAAAACAGAATTGTATCAGATTACCCCTGTTCATCCAATAAGAAAAGTATGCATAAATATGTACGTAATTTTTAATGAAATTATATATTTAGTGGAAATACATTTTCAACTAAATTTTTATTATTATTCCAGTGTATTTGTGCATTGTTTCATGTAATATGTAACACTCTCTTATTACACTTTTCTTCAACCTCCCTTTTCCGTCAAATTTTGGACGAGAGTTCTTTGAGCCGTTTCGCTCAGATCCTTAATGCATTATCAGCGTTTGGTTCACTTGGACTGAATCTGTCCTTTCAGTGGATTTTCTGGAGAAAATGTGGACAACAGGAGCTTCTTAAAATCATTGAGGGTTGTCAGTATCGCTGCACAAATAAAGACTCCTATTGTTATTATCGAAACTCCTCGAAATTTATGGTGAGTAACTAATAGGAAAAATCTACTTTTTTATAAAAATGAATGAGACTAATTTGTAAGTATTTTTTGTTCAATAGGCAATCGTGTCGTTTATTTACGCACATCTGGTGTGTAATTATGTTTATCGGTATTACCGGTACGACTCCAAAACTGATGAAGCGATATCATTATCATTGAATGGCTTACTGCGTCATATTTTCTGCTATCATCCAATGGCATTCTCTTTCTTCTCTTATCAACTCGTGAGCATGCTAGGGCTTACATGTAATGCAGTGGTGAAAACATTTAAGATTGAAATGGAGGACGAATGTGCTGTGAACAATTTGAATGAGGGATTAACTCATTATAATATAATCAAGAAATGGTCAATTTCTGTTAGTTGCCTTTTTGAAAACACAACTTTAATTTATTATATAATTTCTATTGTATTTTTGGCAAAAATTCCTGATCCATTTGTTTGGCACAATACTGGTCAAATAATGGCATTGATAGGATTTATTACTATGAATCCATTATTTTGGCTGTCGTGTGCGGAATTTCATGGAAAAGTTTGTCGGATAATGCAAGTATGGTTTCTTCAAGTGCAAGATAGAGAGGATGTGTCCATAAACATGAGAATAAAACTGATTGATATTCGAAACGCTTGTCTGCTGGATCCTGTAGGAATTTCGTGCAAATTCTTTTTAATCAGCTACCATTTCATTGGCTCGGTATAATAAAAAATGGCAATTGACCTTGTATGAATAGAGATAAACCAATACTATATTGATATTTTTGTTTGTTGTGTTTAAAATTAGATGTGCGGAATTATCTTAACGTACGCAATTATTGTATATCAAATGCAGAATGGCTAATCGGTTATCGGTTTAATGAATCATCACAATATATTATTCAATATCGGAAGGAAATCAAACGGGAAAAGGCGTGGTTGATGTAAGAAAGAAAAAAGCATACAACTTGAAATAAATTCGAATAAATCTGTTTTCGAACGAAATCGGTAAAATAAATTCTTATCTATGTGAATAAAAATGATGATCAGGGAGAAAGTGCTGGTATTTCATACTTCCACAACTACACAACGGAAAAATAATAAAAGGCAGTATTTTGAATTAAATGCATCTTCTCATTTGAAAAGTCAGCATTGCACCTCTGCTTTGGTTTAATATATTTCCTATGTAGGACGGAGAATGATAATCATTCAATGATCAAAAAAATCCGGTTATATACAAAAATTGTGGCTGTTCATTGGAAGAAGCCGTTTACCTTTTAGTGAAATGACAGTTAAGACGTTACTACCGGATCCACTTGTTTTAATTTTCATATAGTTGGAATAAAGTATTTTCACATTTCATTTTCAAAATCCCAGTCACTTTTTAGTGTACATGACGTTCACAACATTTCATGAACTGAACATTCCTTTCAGGGATAGGTATATTAGGTAAGTATATTTCATTCCTGTTTCATCATTCAAAGAATGTCCTGTAAATAAAAGTTGACAGTGGAAAAATGTTTTAAGCCTGTAAGAATGTTGGATTGAATAACAAAATAAAAGTTTTTTAATGGTGGTGGCAATTAATAACTAAATAAGAATTCGTCAATCGTCAATAGTAGGGTGATAGTTGCTTTCATATTAATTGATGATGTAATGACAGAGTATTTGCGGAATTTATTTTTATAACTACCAATATTGAATATATTAATTAATTTTATTCACAAACAAGGGCCTATCGACATTGCATTGTACACAATAAACCCGGTCTATACATAAAATTATGTTCACAATTTCCTAATGCATACAACAATGGTTACAACAATCTGTCAATGTCATCTACTTTTTTGCAGAGCGAATGCAACGGTAAATCCTCTCATAATATTTTACTTT
Organism: Coecobrya sp. COE2; assembly: GCA_027743765.1. Lineage (NCBI taxonomy): Eukaryota > Metazoa > Arthropoda > Collembola > Entomobryomorpha > Entomobryidae > Coecobrya > Coecobrya sp. COE2. The sequence goes on along the minus strand of JAHZMV010004127.1, from coordinate 11,159 downwards.
TCCTGATGTATTACTTCATACGTGTACATATTACCTAATAATAGATACCTAATTTGCCATTCAATTAGTTACTTTTTGCAGTATTGATAGTGGGATGCATGGGTATATCTAATGCCAGCAGCTTAGTGCTTATTGTATTAAAACTGACCTAACTTGTCACATATATTACATTTTGTCGGTATTTTTATACTTAATTTTTTTTTAAAGTGAGACATAATCTAACAACTCAGAATATAGATAATTTCATAAGCCATAAGATTTACCATTATTTAGGTTTTCCATGGTTTTGCAGTTGTTAGTGCAGTTTTGTTTTTGAAATAATCATGAAATTTTTTAAAATACTTAAACAGAGTTGCTGCTTAGGGCAAAATCGTGTTCATAAGCTTGACATATTTTGGTTAATTTTCGGGGTAAAAAATATCGAGCCTCTCGGTGCTGCAACATATTTTACCGCATTACTTAATCTCCTTGCCACACTTCGTTTGATACCGTTCCGAGTAGAATGGAATGACATTTATGGAAAATATACATTGCAATCAGTATCACTCATATCAAAAATAATTAGTGGCTTGTTTCAAATTGGTGCTTTGTTAATCGTTTTCGGAAAAGTAGGTTTCTTTATTATCAACTTTGTCGGCCTACCTGACATAACCATCACACTAACAATTCTTTCATTTGTTCTTCTAGCAACAGAATTTTTTACTGCTATTCTGACATGTCAGCTACTATGGTTTCGACGTACCTTGATTGTCAATGTTGTAAATGATCTTGATCTTTATAAATTTTCAAATGATCAGAATAATTTAAGAAATATGCGTACAAAAATTAAAATTTGCATTATTCCTTTAACTGTGGTTGGATTAAACTTTATTGTTGGTTATATCTCTACGTATCAAACAATGGTGGCGCGTTTATCATCATCTATAATTGTAGACAGTTTTGAAACCTTAAGAGAAAGTGTTTTTGGGTATTCCAAAAGTGAAACTTTGTATGACGAGGACAGTTTTACTTTGTTCAGGTCAATTTTGTCTGTGATGACATTCTTTTCGTTCAGATTTGCAGCACTTTTTGAATACAACATTGTTTTGATCGTAATTTATGCAGTGAATTTAGTAGGGAATAGGTTTGTGTCGCTAGCTAATGCAGCGGAATCCGTGGATACAGTAAGTAGAAGTAATAAGGAGTAGATTACTGATAACTATCACTATCACATTTAAAGGAAAATTCTAGCTAATTGCACATTAAAATGCATATTTGCTACTAGATCTTGACATACGTTAGAAACCTTAAAGAATTCAACCACCAGCTAAACAAGTTTTGGGGAAAGTTGTGTCTAGTTTTGCTTATTTCTACGATTACAGCCTATGCTTCTTTTCCAGCTTACTTCAGTCATGACTTTGTTAACCAAAAGCCAACTGATTGGTATAAATTTATTTATTTGGGAATTCATTCGCTTATCTGGATATTGGCCAGTGAATTTTACACAAAGGTATTAGCTTCAGATTAAATCAATTCATATAACCAAAGAAATCATTATTGACCAAATTTTTTTTTCACTTGATTTTCATTTCGGTACAGGTACAAAAGTGTATACGAAGGTGGATTAGCTTAAAGAAATACGACGACAATTTATCTCAGAAAGATTTAATCAAACTGAATCTTCTCGCAATGGAAATTGAACATGATCCTATTGGCATTTCATGTCATTATTTTGTCATATCGTACAGCTTAATTGCAATCGTAAGTGGTCCATTTTGGAAAAGCGAATTTAACTATTATATTTTAATCCTCATAAATATGTAGTAAATTTGATGAAATTTTGTAGCTTCTGGGGATTCTCCTTACTTACGCATTGCTCTGCAATGCTAACGTATGTTGTTGAATGCAGAGACTATGTAATTTAAAGGTCTCATCAAAATAAACAACTCTTTTTTTTAAATAAATAGATCACCAATTTCGCTAAGTTTATTTTAACAGAATTATAGAAAAATAAAGTTAATTTAATAAACCATAAATATTTATCTTGTCCCTTGCCATGTCTGCAAATACTTTTTACGGGATGCCTTTTGCTTGCGATATCTTGAAAGGCTACTTCTGCACAATAGCCAGAAAATGGCAGAAAAGGAAGAGAATCGGCATAAAAAGCTAGCTCTCAAATGAAAGTGGTCACCCAACTAATTGGTTTTTCCAGTGCTGATTAAATACATAGATTGTTACCATCGATGTTTGCATTTCTCAGCGAAGCTCTTATTAAATTATTGACATGATATTGGCCTTGATTACTGGAAACTTTAGTTGAACATGATTAATTGATTAATTCCCGTTCCCGTAATCTTCTACTAGGTAAAGATGACGATGAAATACAGCATCAATATGGGAAAATAAAAGTTGGATTATCTGTCGTTGTCATCCTCGGAGTAAGAAAATTCTTGCTGTTGAGCAATTAATCGCTCATTTTGAATAGACTATTCATCAAACTCAAGTTACGGATAGATAGCATTGCAAAGTTTATATACTGAGCTGAGTGGAATGAAAAATGTGTTCAAAGTTACTATCAACAACTCTAACTCTACAAGGCAACTGCAATCTTTTCTGGTTACCTTATTGCTACATTGGAGCACTTTGAGAATATAATTTGATAACTGACCGAATTTGTCATGGGATTTCTCTCACTGTGGGATGTAATTATATTATAGTACATGTTCTTTTCAGCAAGAAGGTAAATTAGCCAAAGACAATCAATATCATTGTAAAAAGTATAAGCACATGCTGTAACTGGTAAATAAGCTTTTTCTCCTGGATTATTTGCTTTCTTCCGTATCTTTTCGCTGTGACAAATTACGCTGTAATGCCGGCACATCTCAGTAAAGAACCCAAGGACAATCCTCAATAAATAACTATAAATTCATCTGTATGTTAACTCTTGCTTTCACTTGGATATGTACAAAAGCATCGTTTTTCTGACTTATAACAGCACATTAGATGATCATCCGTGCAATTATTCCTTCGGAAATGAATCAATCAAGTTAGCTAGCCTCACTCAGAGTTGACCTATGAAGGCCACAGCGACCAATAGAAACACGTATATGGCCGATGTGAAGGTCATTGAAATAGAAAATGACTTAATTGGCATTGAGTGATATCGTTTAACAAATAGCTAATTGTCTCCTAGTAACGTATCGGATAATTTACCAAAGACAATTTACCTTTAATTTGCCCCTTCTAACTAACGTATGTAGTTAGTTATAAATTAACTGAAGTAAGCAGGGATATTGTTTGTTTTCAACTTTGTGGCCTGATTGAATGCCCGATGATTGCTCTAACGACAAGCTATTCACAACCACATGATACACAATTTCTATCTTCCTGTAACAATGCCGTTGTTTTTGCTTTTGTGTGTACCTGTGTGTATTACTGATGTACTATTTACATCTCCAGTTTTCTAGCAAATGTACGTATTTTATATGCTACTAATGTTGTACGGTATAATTTGATCAATTGCCATAGTATGTATCTTCTGCTGATTAATTGGGGTGGTGGTAGTGGTGGGGTAATGGGCATCAACTAGTGTGAGTCATTCGAGTCATCTTCCCACTCCTACTGCATCATTTTCCTCCACCGCATAAAGTCACTAAAAGACGCAGTTTGTTGGTTTAGATCTCCACCAAGGATGATGACACCAAAGTCGGGAAATTGCAAACAAAGTTTTTTATATTATTATTTGTTTTTGGATCTTGTTCCTACGAATACATTACTAATCCTGTTTGTATTAACGTATGTCATCATGAGCGGATGCAAAGCCTTAGTATACACCATAGCAGCAAATAAACTACTAATCCATCAATTTCCGCAGTCACCTTCAAGTCTCTAAGTCAACTATGAACATCTGGATAATCATAATCGTCAATTGCCACGTCTTCCACAGATATTGGTACATACATTCCACTTCGACATTCCAAGTTTTGCTAGACAGAACGCACACGGGCTATTTAGGTTTCTTTCTATCAAAACGAATTTTATAGCAAATTCATTGCATTTAGTTTTGGAGGACGATGATGGAACAGTAGACGATAAATTTTACTGCTGCAAAAATGTCAAGATCATTCGTTCTTCCATAACTATTTTCCTTTAATTTCTTAAATTGCATTTTATACAGTACACGAATATAGAGCAAGCATAAACGCTGACAAAATGCACACTTATTCTGGTATATAGCCTTTGTTTATACAGGATTTTACTTATGGAGAAAGTAGAGATTGGCCCTGGTTTTGAGTATTCAGTTCAGAAAAAGCCATGGAAACAAAAATTAGCAAATTTTGTGTACAGAAATATATTTGGGATAGAGGAAGATGAAGAACCAACTTGTGCAGTTTATTTGAAGACTTTATTTCATGTCCTTGGCTCTCTTCAGTTAATGCCCTTTCGGATCATACGTATCCCAGAAAATAAATGTTACAAAGGCCGGCGTTATGGGTTTTGCCCAAGGCATTTTGTTTCCAAGTTAGCATGCATGTTAGTTCAGTTTGGGGGCGTTCTCACAGGATTTTGGAATGCGTATGAAGTAACCAACGTAAAAGGCGTTGCAGCCACCATTCTCTCTATATTTTCATTTCTAAGTGAATTCAGCATTTCCATTATGACTTGGCGATTGCTATGGTATCGGAAACATATTTTCGTTGGTGTTTTAAATTCTTTTCAACTATATAGAATTCCGGCCAGTACATTGGGCAAATACTGGAAATTAAAAATTTGCGCTGCGGTAGTGACAATTGTTGGTATAGCCTTTGTTCAAGGATACGTTTCCGTATTTCAAGCACATGTAATTAACAAAATGGCAGGGGGAACAGTTGACATGACCAAGAAATGGCTATTAGGTGACTGTGACAATCCTACAGCCAAACAAGTTTTTCAGATTTTCTACGATGTATTAGCCATGTGGTTCTATTTTGCGTTAAGATTAACATTTTTATTTGAAATGAAAATTGTCGTGATGCTCGTCTATGTGTTAAATTTGGTAGGAGATAATTTTTCTGCTTTAGTTAAGGAAACCAAGTCAATTGACAAGGTATTAAATAAAATTGAAATGGAATGAATTCATATATGTAAGCATGCATTTTTACCGAAATGAAATTTTTACAAAATGTAATTCCTATTTCTTAGGTTGTACAATATCTTGACAGTTTGAAAGCCCTCAATACGAAAGTAATCAGTTTTTGTGGTAGCATCTGCTTTCTTCTCTTTGTTCTTACCATAACCAACTATGCCGTGACCCCGGCATTTTTAAGGTCAAATTCCATTGGCTGGTCCAAATATTGGTACAGAGGAATTACCCTGGTGGTTCATACATTCACATGGATTTGTGCTGGTGAATTTCACAGAAAGGTATGCATAATTTCCATTAGTGGATTAGTTAAAAATTATAGCGATACGATGTGCAATAATGATAACAAAATGTTGTTTTTATTGTATAAGATCCAAATGAATACACGTTTTTGGATAAGGAAAAAGAAATTGGAGGAACACTTGACGCAAATTGACTTTGCAAAATTGCACCTTCTAGCAAATGAAATTGAAAATGACCCGGTGGGCATTGGGTGTCATCATTTTATAGTTAGCTATGGTCTTTTAACGTCTGTTGTTGGGCTTCTCGTTACATACACAGGATTTGCGCTGCAGGCTTAGCGTGAACAATCTTCCCAGTAATATGCCATAAATATTTGTTTCTGTTATTTCTATAATTCCGTAAAATTTTCCGTCAATTTTGTTAATGAAATCAATAAAACCATAATTCAATTGCCATTTCAAGTGTTTGCAATTTTTGTTTTGTTGCTTCTGTGAAAGCTCCTAAATTAATCTAGAGGTTGTTGGGACTATTAAATGAAAATTATTGGCAAATTATTTGTTATGTAATGTTGCAGGCAGCTTTGGAAGGTTTAAAAGTAAAAATGTGCTCATTTTCCGAAAAGTTTAACATGCAGCATCCTATAAATGAAGTGCTATCTAACTTAATTTTACAGGAAGAACCACCAACTTGTGCCTTTTATCTGAAAACTTTGTTAAATATTTTGTCTAGACTTCAATTTATATCCTTTAGAATAAAATGGTCTGGGAGATGCTATGACTTCATTAATCAAGATGGCTTAATCGTCAACAATCATCAACGGCAACTTTATCAAGTTTGCAAAAAGTCTAAATTGTCCAAAGTTCCATGTTTCATAATACAAGCTGGTTCCCTAATTTTTGGAACATTGAATGCGTATAGACTCATCAAAACGCCCAGCATTGCGTCATTAGTATTATCTGTGCTCGCCTTTCTTAGTGAATTCAGTATCAACATGATAACATTTCAAACATTTTGGTTTCACCAAAGTGAAATCACCACTGTTATCAATTCCTTAAGCCAATACCGACTTTCACGAGCAGGAAGGCACTGGAAGCTAACAGCCTACATTATCTGCAGTGTTGCCACTTTCATCAATCTCTTCCTTGGATTTGCTTCTTTCCATCAAGCAAACGTGATTAAATCCGTGACGTTATTCATCATTGAATGCATAAAAGGCAACATTATGACACTGCTCTGGGATGTCGATGGCACCAATTCACAGTTTGTTCTCCAAGGGCTTCACACTTTAGTCGCTACTTGGGTCTATTTCTCTATAAAACTGGCCGTCATATTCGAATTTTCGATTGCCATTATCATATCATTTAGCGTTTACACAGTAGCCAAGGAATTTGACAGGATCATAATGTCAATAACGTCAGTAGATATGGTAAGATATCCACGTAAATCTACCATAAATTGAACTAACTTTCTGTCTCCATTTTGAAATACAGGTAATGCAGCACTTCGAAAATTTGAAAGAATTCAATGATACACTCAACCGTTTCTGGGGACACGTTTGTGCACTATTGTTTGTAGTTATCATGACAAATCACGCTGTCACTCCGGCCTATCTTCGTGCAAACTCTCCCGAGCTGATGTACAAGTATTGGTATAAGGTGATTACTATAAGCGTACATCTTGTGACTTGGACATTAGCTTGTGAATACTACAGAAAGGTTAGAGTGCTTTCTTGGAATTGCTTTACTTCCTGTTCCGGTTCCTTTAGTCGTATTACCCTATATTCAAAATATTATAGTAGTTATTACTGTGTAAATATCTTGAAGGTTCAAGTATCCGTGCGTAAATGGATTAGAAAGAAAAAAATGGTTAAACCGATAACGGAAATGGACGTGGCAAAGCTTAATCTTCTCGCGATGGAAATTGAAAACGATCCTGTGGGTATTTCCTGTCATCAATTTACCGTCAACTATAACGTGCTGACTTCCGTAAGTGGAAAATAGTAGTGCTTTCACTTGAAATAACCATAGCCTTAAATATTTAATGTGATAATGCAATGTTGTTGTTGCCAATGAACTTTGTTTCATTTTCATTTCATGCTCTTACCGATTTGAACTCAAATCTAGTTTCTCGGACTGATGATTACGTACACACTTGTTGCGTTACAAGTTTAACATATATTATATGTATGAAATTATTTTATCATGCACCGCTTTTTCTCTCTTATCTTGTCTATTGGTTTATTAAGTTATTTTGCCAAGTAAAGATGTATTGAGGTAGAAACCAAGAGTGTAAATAAATATTGAAATGGAATGTGTTACTAAATCAAGTGTATTGTTACTTATTTAACGTAATATTTTATTAATTGATTAAATCAATACGTGGCTTTTAGTAAAATAACGATTCGTTGTTAATAAAGACATACCACATTGAATGCTTATACACCACACCACACACACACACCTTACCACATACATAAATAAGACAGTGTCATAGAAAATTTATTAAATATTTCTGTCACATCCATAAATTTTATTAATTTTTTACTTTGGCTTTGGCAAGAAAGCATACACATTGTACGTATCTAATTTATAAGTAACAGACGATCAATGAAATTACCAATCCCATCACAAGAATTTGTTACTGTGTGCTCCGTTTGGGTGAAATAAACTTATTTTTGCTAAAGGGTAACTTTCACTTTCAATTGATTTGGATTATTTAGGAACTTGAATTATGTAGATTTTGAAAATGAAAAATGCAATTCCAGTGAACAGGAAAGGACTATATACTTTCTAGCTTGTTATCTTTAAAGCGACTTTGAGTAGGTGTCAACGAAGAGAAAAGAATAGGCCGTGATTATCCCAACCATCTAAAAATTAACAGTACATACATATGAGCAATAATTATTGAAAACCCAGGTAATAGTAGTTGTTATACTTACAGAACCTAGAAATTTGTAATTCACAGTGAAAAATATACATGAGATGCCTATCGGCTCAGAGTCTATCTCCTCTGCAAGGGCCAGCAAACGAATCCTATCCTCGAGCGTAACGTAACATGTTTTAAGTTTGCAATATTTGTAAATCCAACTTTTCAAGGTGGAATTGATCTGTCGGTGAAGCTCACAGGCTATTATCCACGTGCATGAATTGCTAGTAAGAAATGCTATTAGACTAAAGTTTACTTCAACCGCGTCAGGTTTCAATAATATTGATGGAATGTTTCCGAAATATAAAACGTTAATGATATAAAGTTCCAAAATTTGCTTTCCAATTAGGGCGTTAGCTTTCTCGAACAAAGTCTTGAGGTTGTCGTGAACATGAAAAATCTAATAAAATTTTAAATTACATAACAAAATTAAAATACAATTCATAGTCATATTTGAAACGAAACTGCATTACATGGCTAACGTCAAGGTCAACATTTTCCTGAATGCTCGTCTTTACTTCTGTCCAAACTTTGAAAATGGATAACAGAACGGAAATTAGTAGGCCACATTGACTTTGTAACAAGATCACACAGTAAGCTTTCTGGGCGTATATAACGCAAGCCAACAAACTTCGTAGTGAGCTTGTAAATGTAAATGAATCAGGTACAAAAATCATATAATCTTCATGACTTGTATAAAGCTCTAAGAGTTCGGCAAATACTGGATGGCCAGAGGTAAGGATAATGATGACCCAGACCTAAAGTTTTAATAGTTTAATCAAATAAGAGTTTAAAATCATAATGTCAGCAATGCTAAAAAATGCTGGAATCGTAAATTACTTTAACCGGTGATACGGATGCGTTGTAATGTTGAACATTTTCAATAAATTCCAAGAGAATACTCCTCTTTGCCCAGAATATATAATACCATACCGAATTCATAATCATAACGACAAATATTTCCAAACCTTCGAAAATCATGACAAGTCCGAGTTTACCGGTGTGGTTGTAAATTTTCTGAACGTGAGTGAACACTCCAAAGATAGTTAAGAGCACAACACAAAAGTGAAACCATCCACAGATTACCTAAAAATTATTTTAAAATGAGGAAACATTGCAAATGGCGGTAGCTAGATATTGCGTATCAAAATACAGTTTTAGATTTAGGTCCCTTATACCTTTCTCTTTAGCGACACAAATGTAGTTGGTGCTTGGTTCCGTGGATCCCATTGTATCGCAAAGGGATAATATAAAAAGTATTTGGCTGTAAGATTAATGTACTGCGTAAAATAATCCATTAGGGGTGTGTTGAGACGATCCTTATAGTTAAGTTGCATGATAACGTTGTGATTTTCTAATTGTTGTCTTAAAAACAGATTTGCTTTTGCCGTCATTTTATTATTTCGCTGAAAAATTAGGCTTACATTACTTCCAAATAAGTTTAGCTCCAGAATGTATGTGAAATATTAATAATTATATATGATATGATGACGTATATAAATACTTAAAAAAATATTCTTGTGCAATTTTAGTTTGGTAAGAACAAAAAGTAGCAATTGCCCCTTATAATGTAGCCTTTATATATTACGAACCAATCATTTAATCTTTTGATGTGGCCTTTGATAATTCCTGTTCCGTGACTGGATAAATGAATAGAATAGCTGATTACGAATACACACATCATGCAATAAAGATAATTGATGTTAGAGTATGTCCAGTAATATTTTATTGCTATATAAAGCATAAAGATTTTTAGTTAGTTGCGTATTGCCCAAAATTGCCTAACTGTTTTTTATATACATGCATTTAAAGTTATTATTGTGAACTTGGGATAATTGTATACTCTTGGTCTTGGCGTTACCCGAAATTTGTTTGTGTAAACAAGCGACACATAAACCCTTAATACAGTGTTTCAAGTTTCAAATGATTGTAAAACAATCATCTATTATTTTATAGCATTTTATTTTCATTACAATCAGTATGTCATAGTAATACTAATTAATAATCTATCTAAAGTTACCAAAGTCGAGAAGCAAAAAACAGTTGAATATATAAAACTTTATTTGGCTAAAGATTTTCCAAAAATCAATAATCTTTTTAGTTAGTTTTTTATTTTCCGCTTCGACAAAAGCAAAAAATCGACTGTTCTTTGTGCAGCAAACTGCTGAAAGACAACAGGAGTTGTTTTCTCAATAAAATTAGCATTGCCAAATTTAACATTGATTGATGGTAAGCTATTCAAACTTTTTCTATACTGAATAAATTTATTTATATTCATGTCATGCTTAATCTCTTTAAGGCACTTTCTCGACGCGTCATGCACAATTCCGCAGAATCCGTACATAATATTGATTACTGCCACGCAAAGAATAACTACTTGCACGAATACTACTCGTATCCACAAATTAATGATTGTTTCACTGGTATCAGATGACGGCTGAACTGGCTTTCCAATTAAATTAAATGCGGAGGTGACCTGGCCCATTACAACGATAAATAGAAAAGTGGCCAATTCCGTGGAATGAATATAATTGAAAAGTGTATTAAGTATTTGAATTTGTCTATAAATCATTAAAGATTTTTGAAAGATGATGTCAGTTCCTACTCGCCTCCATCTTGCACTGTTGGATTGAACGCTCGAAATGTGACTACAGAAATTAAAAAAAAGTTCATTCGACCTAATCAGAAATAACATCTGCATAATATATACTTGAATTACGCAAAGGTTAACCATGGTTACCTTTTAAAAACTGAAATTGCCACTGAGAGAGACACAGATCCCAGAAATATTCTGTTGGAAACTAGAATTCCTCCTTTGAACATGATGCACCAAACAAATATATTAACAACAAGGGTAATACATTTGATTAATACTAGTCGGAAGAATGTA
>JAHZMV010004126.1:0-12163 GCA_027743765.1 Coecobrya sp. COE2 | reverse complement strand
CCTGTTCTTTTTGAGCAATCAGTTTTTTTGTAGCTAAACACCTACCAATAATATTGTATGTCATGTCCGGTTGCCTACCGTCACTGGTAAAATGTTTCACGGTTTTAACCTATAACCTATTAGCACTATTTTCGAAGTAGGAAATGATGCGTTTTGAAAACGTTTCGTTGGCGATGGTTTTCATCGTGATAAAAGTGAAAAATAAAAACGAAAATTTGCAGAGATATATGTTAGAGCATGGAGAATCAGGATTCGTCTTGTTTTGCCCCATATCTGTTATCTAGATCGTCTTATCTATTATATAAATTTGTCGTAGGAATAAGTACACAGCCTTTACTTAAAATGATTTGGGTATTCAATCGATTATTTCTTAAAATATTCTATAATGATCATATATTTAATACGTTTAAAATCTATGTTCTAGTTTCATGTGGTATTATCTACAAAAAGTTAAACTTCAAATAGCATATCTGATGTGCTGTGAGAAATGCCCTGCAAAACAGAACAGCGTTTTATCAATTGAGCCGAGTTTAACATAGTCAACTATTAAACAAAAAAGAAATAAATCATAAAGCAGGAACTATTGGAAACAGTTTAGGCAGTTATGTTCACCTTGGTTAGTTTTTATATGCTTTTTATATTTATTCATCAAACACCGTCATGTGTAGTAGATGGGAATTATGATTTTTAGTGATGCATATCACAGGGGAATGGACAATTCTTTTTGTTTCTGTTTTACTGAAAACCAACCGTATAGAGGACAAATTCATACATACATACATACGTAAGGAATGTAAAAATATGAATCACATTCTCATAGCTGAATTCTTTGGGTTTTGTGAGGCAGGATTATTCTTGTAAATACAGTTTAGACCCTTGATTTAATTCTTGAACCGTAAGAATATTTGTGTAAAAAAATCTTATGCAAATCACACTACACCGTGAATAGAATCATTTCAGTAACCAATGCATATCCATAAGAGAACCGAATTTAAGCTAGAAGAAATTATACATATACGATGATCTAGTGCCCTATGGTTATTGTGACCTTTTCCAACAAGAAAAGCCCATACGGCATTCAATCATGTTTTGGGAATTAACTATGCAAAATACGTTTATAATAATGGACAATTTTTTCATTCACATTGATTTATTATATATCATGTTGACTTATAACATGTGGAAGACGCTTGGGGAGACCTTTCATCCAGCAGTGGATTGACAACACAGGCCCAAAGGACACCAACAACCGTCCTATTATTATTACAAATGCAAGTGTGTGATTATAATGTATTTTTCCTAAATTCGTTATAATTTTCACGGGTCAGTGGTGAGTTACATTAATAATAATAAATATTGATTTATCGTTGTTTTTACAAATAAATGTATGATCTCAATTCCCTTATCACTATTTACTTACACCGCCCGCTCATCCTGATTTCAAGTCGACCCAATTTGGCTCATTCATTGATGACAAATTATGATAAATGATTATGATTGTTTCACAAACTCGAAAACAATCTTCCTCCAACGGAAAGGAAATGCAAAATTTCAAAATTTCACATCAGCATTTGAGACATTCAACGTCAGTAATCATAATTCATAATAAATATGTGCATTAAGTAAGCAATATCTTGTGCAATTGAAGAACCGCGGAACTGTACATATAAATTACGTTTAAAGCTTTGAACTAGGTGAATAATATATAAATTATTTATGCAGGAAGAATGGCGACATGAGTCATAATTGTTAATATTCGCAATAAAATATTTAAGAATAATTCTAGTACGTCATATTTGCTTTGCTTTGCGCTTTGATAGAGTGATTTTCTCAATGTGAATGTTACAAATGTATACAATTAGCATAATACAGAGGGTTCACACATGTTATTGGGAAATAATGGCGGGCTGATATAAGCGAATAGACAAGCGTTGTGGATACAATATTTTGTACACAAGTTCATTCAACCCTATTCGATGTTCTCACCAAATTTGAGAAATCCAGCTACAAAAATCCCGAAGTTTTTGGCACCGTAAGTGGAAGTGTTGATTAAACACTTTTCCGAGGAATGATGCTTCGGTATCATGATTGCAAAACGGTTAAAAACGAAAGGAGTTCAGGTGTCCATGTTCCCAATCTATCGCGTGATTCGTTGTGAAGTTTACCACAGACATCCAAACTATATGTAACATTCTTCACTCCGGAAATTCGGTCTCACCCAACCGGCATACCTGAAGTCATCCGTAAGGTTCAGAGCCCGGTGTCAAACAAGCACACCTCGTCTAAGCACCAGATGGCAAAAAATTGGAATATATGCAACAACTGTTTGCACCGTCATTGGCAAATATTTCAACATGGAAAAGCGAAGGAAGAGCCGTGTTTATGTGTTTTGTCCATCTGATATTCAAATCGGGAATTCAAATGTTCTAAAGCTCCATGGGGATTACCTGGCTGGATATAAATTTGAGTATGTAGTCACGTTGGTCGAGGCAATGTGCAGGGTGCACTACTCTGAGGGTAAAAGGAAAATTTGCTAAGCAAAAAAGGAGATGCGGTGCCATCAAAGTGAGTGCATGAGGCCGGCGGAGGTTTGCTTCCTACTTAATGGTCATCGGAGCAATCCAGGGCCGTGGATTGCTTCCACTCATGAGGGTATCAAATAATGCCAAGATAAATGTAGAGCAGTATATTGAGAACGTTTTAAAGCCGTTGGTCATACGTGAAATACCAAGACATTACCCAGGGAAGAAATGCAAAAATTTTATTCACCATGACGCGGCGTTATAGCACCTAGGCAACAAAACGTAACGGTAGGTAAAGAGGGGACAGGATGACTGGATATGAAACTTTAAATTAATTTTATTTCAAGCAAAAGCATTTATATCAAAATTTAATATAGCAGTTTTGTTGCGCATTAAATAAGCTTCAAAACTCAGGAAAGAGTGAGGAGTAAAGTCCATTCTTAAGTTTGTAGTCGATGTTTTTCTTCAGATGCATCATGAGCTTCACACCGTAAGACTTTCGGTGATTAAATAATCCAAAAAAAGTTGAAGCCAAAATAAATGAATGCAAACTTCAATATGAAAAGGGATCGATAGAAGTAAATTTAAATATAATGAAGTGGTAAAGAGGGGACAGGATGACTAGATATGAAACTTTAAATTAATTTTATTTCAAGCAAAAGCATTTATATCAAAATTTAATATAGCAGTTTTGTAGCGCATTAAATAAGCTTCAATACTCAGGAAAGAGTGAGGAGTAAAGTCCATTCTTAAGTTTGTAGTCGATGTTTTTCTTCAGATGCATCATGAGCTTCACACCGTAAGACTTTCGAAATTCCGATGCAGTTTTCTCCCAGCGTGTGCGGCACTGGTGAAGTGTCTTGGGCTCCTCTGGTAGAGTATTATATCGGCTTTTTGTCAGTGGCCAAAATTTATCGATGGGCGAAGGTGGCGTATGTAGGGCGGAGTTTTGTGTTTCTATACGAGGGACATTTTTTCTCAGAAAAAAGGTCACCATGTCCTTTTGGTAATGCACCGAAGCTAAATAGGGCCAACAAACGATTAGAATAATAGCGTGATGCTCCTCGATGAAAGGAATCAGAGTTGCCTTTACACGACACTCCAAGTAAATTTGCGAGATCATGGTGCCATGAGATATGTAGGGCTTGGAAATGATGCCGAATTGGTCCATCCGTTGAAAAACTAGGTATTCCTATGGAAATTTGGATAATCCTTTAATGTTTTGTTGCGTCGCCACATCATTAGGGCCGGGGCTGTCAAAAAATGTCCTCTCGGTAGTTTGTGAAATGTCATGGGTCATAAAATTTTCATCAGTCTGAATGGCAATTTTTCTTAACAATTTGTTCCTCAGTAATGGCATACGATCTTTGAACGTTCGTTGCTGGACGCCGGTTTGCTTTGAGGTACTCTTTGTGGTGCTGATTCGAATCTCCATTTTCCGGACTTTTAGGCACCTAAAAGTTCATTTTTTAATTTTCAGTTTTATCGCAGCATGATTCGTATTAGCAGAGGACCTTTGCCAATACAGGCGTTTGACAGCCGCCATCTTGTTTTGGGTCATAATTTTTGGGGTTCGACAACTTTAGGCCTAACCTTGATGCCTGTCGGATTCCTGACACTTTTTTATCCCCATTTTGATTTTTTCCCATTTATAGCATTCGTTTTTGAAGAACAGTCATATTTTCTTCTTGTGGCCTATAAACTCGTTTTTGTACTTCGGTACTACGTGGGCGCAGAGTTGTGCTCTTTAATCCCTTGTTAAATTTTTATGAACCACCTTGAAACCTTACGACTTGCAGTGTTTGTCAAGCACAAAAGGCTCTATAAAATACTGCAAAAATCAACTACATTGCTCACATATTAAGGTGGATATAAGCAGCGAAAGTTTGATATCCAGTCATCCTGTCCCCTCTTTACTATGTATCTTCCGAGTTTTCATTTAGAAATAAATTATTTTTTTCGCCGAAGGAACCCACTTTACCTAATAAACTGAACTGTAGGACAGAATGTAACTTATTTTGAACAAAATATTCATATAATCTACAAGAAATCATCACTCATAATGTTCTTTATAAAATAATCCTTTTAAAATTTCAGCCAAAGGGAGAAATTTTCAAAAAGATTTCTTTCTACAGAAAACGGAAGCTTGGGAATTTAAAATAAAATCAAATGTGAAACAAAATTTTTATTGGCTATAAGTAATCTATACTGATATTTTTACCGATGTCTCTCATTATTTAGTAGAGGACGTCAAGAGCTTTCATTTTTGATAAAAAGACTGATTGTTTAAATTTTTTAGAGTTCATAGGCGCTTTTGCAATTATGCATTCAACTGCTCATAGTTCATTTCCGAATTAAAGAATAATTTGATGACTGCAAAAACTACCTAAAGAGATTAATGTGACTATGTATGGTTTTATTCTTGTTCCATACCACTTGAATCTTACATCTTACATCCCAATCTCTTGAAAATTTGATGATCTGAATCCTCCCCCAGCTCATTCATTGTAGCTCATACAGCTCGGTTAAGTGGAAGTGGCGCTTACTCAATGATTTCTATTTGCATTTGGTATTTTGCCGTTTATGTTAACACAGTAGTATGTCCTTAAACTAACTATACGGTAAATTAACCTCGGTTTGCATCCTATTTAAAATAAAAACAGAGTCGACAGAAATGGGAAAGATATACCGAATGGCTTTGGTATATTTGCTAATGTCAGCTAAAACAATGCTTGTCGTCAAACGCAAGAAATGAATTTTTTTAATTGAATCCATTATTTCACAGTCAAGATGGGTATTTGGAGGTTTTAATAATTCAGAGTTATATTTTTCAACAAATTTTACCGGAGAATGAGTAAATTATTTATAGTACTATTAATAATCGATCTAAAAGCTGCATCTTTTAAGTTCCAAAATACTAAAAAATCATTTCTATGTATATATTTCTTGTTTCAAGTTTTTTGGTACATTCTCTCAATGATATGCTAAATCAAAACCGACAAAAATTTTGATCCCAATGGAGGACAGGCTCTGTATTATAAAAATGTGCACTGAAATCTTTTGCATTCAAAAATTGGAATTAATAGAATATCGGATAAATTCATTGGATAACGTGAAGGATTATCCGTGTGCATTCGTATAACCCTTAAAAAGAAACTGTGAAACAAATCAACAGCATATCATTAAACTATGGACGGACTTTATTCAATGCATTGAGTTTCCGGGAACAATTTAAT
This sequence comes from Coecobrya sp. COE2, assembly GCA_027743765.1. Classification (NCBI taxonomy): domain Eukaryota; kingdom Metazoa; phylum Arthropoda; class Collembola; order Entomobryomorpha; family Entomobryidae; genus Coecobrya; species Coecobrya sp. COE2. Next base: position 6,405 of record JAHZMV010004126.1, on the reverse strand, counting down.
TTACATTTCTTTACAGATCTGTTTAAATGCAATGACAAGCTACTACAGTGAATTTAAAAGTACGGCTAATTGTAAATCAAACCGCAACACATTCCTAAACCAATTTCATGGACACTTATACTTTACATATTTTAGTCTTTAAACTTATCACATAATTGCGTTTTTGCCTTTAAGGTTTTAAAGGTTTTAAACCAAAACTTATTTTCTTGCGATTTAGTCAAAACGACCGTGCAATTTGAGGATTGTTGTTGTAGTAATACCATTGCAATGAATTACAGTCCCCCAGCTGAGCTCACTGGACGTGTATAATAGCAAATTCCTGAAGAATACTAAATCTTTGAGGCATAATCCTGTAATGAATATTATCAGACAATGCACACCGGGAACTAATCTGGTGACTTTCTATGCACAAAATTAAAAATTTTACTAATGTAAGTCGTCAAGAATATACTAAAATATTTAAAAAATGTTCATACGAATCCAGAGCATCATCAGATAATATAGTTCCTACTCGATCTAGGGAAATTAACTACATATGGTAGAGGGAAGCGTCATCATCGAAGATATTTTATAAATACAAGATACATGAGCAGTTTGCAGCATTTGAAAATTTCAAATTGTTTTATTTTATTGACATAAAAGCTAAAAAACCAATTAAGCCAAGTAGAAATTTTATTTTACAAAAAAGTAAGTAAACAGAAAAGCAAGCTGAGAGAGCTCCCACACAATTGATATTTCTCTCCTGTGATTGTGATCCACCTGAAGCCACCTCACAGAAAGGAGACAATTAATTAATTAAATCAAATTATAAAACAATTTTCAGTTAGGAAACCCAAACACTAATTATGAAAGTGTCAGTTATACATTTTTAGCGATCTCCACCTCCCGCCGTCCCCGCACAAGGATGTCATCCTTCTCAACTTTCACCTCCCCTTCCGGTGGTGGTCCACCTCTGCTGTGGGCGCTACTGATCCTGAGGGAGCGATCCAATTCTTCAAGTGCGAGTACGGCCACCAGCCTGATGAACCCTGAGCAATCCTCCCTTGCACCAATGTAACGAAAGTTAAAGCATGTACCCACTTAGCACACTGCATCGAAATGATACCAGATTGGAGTCATATTATATCCAAAGTTTCTGAACGTGAATTGATGTATCATAATCATATCATTTCGTTTCCGAAATTCCTTCAACCAAAGTCCATAGTTATTTTGACGTAAAAATGACTAAGCAATTCATCATTAGTCACAGAGCATATTTTATTAATTACTTTGTTATCATTAATGTGTAAGAATTTCTACTCCTATACTGTCATCAATATTTTTAGCGGCGGTAACTCTAAAATATCACTTTAACTCAACTCATGGAAACTGTATGAAAACATATGAGTAAGCAAACAAGCAAAGAGATTCAATAATTTTACTTTAACGATAAGTGCTTTAAAGTTAAAATGTCAAATTTTCGCAATTATACTGCAAGACATAGGAGAAGAGTAATTAAAAATGCAGTTATCGGTGAATTGTGTACATTTACTGCTGAAGAAAATCCAACCACCATCCATGATTCAAGTATTAACATATTAACTGCAGAACCAACTGAAGATACTCCAAGCAGCACCTCCACCGTACAGTCTCCAGAATACAACGACAATGGAAGTTCAAACGAAGCTACTCCAACAAGTCATAGGACTCCTACCACCACAGAAGTTAACTTACGAAGTGAACTAGCTCGTTGGTCAGTGCATCATAAAATCACACACAGTGCTGTCAATGATCTACTTAAAATTCTTAATACAACCATTTCCACCAATGATCTCCCACACGATGCAAGGACACTGCTTCAAACGCCCAGAACAACAAAAATTAGAAAATGTCCACCGGGAGAGATCACATACTTTGGGATCGAGGCTGCAATCCAGCAACACATACATGACTTTACCGGTTCATTACTCCGGCTGCAATTTAATGTTGACGGCTTGCCGTTACACAAGAGTAATAGTGGACAGTTTTGGCCCATTTTGGGTTCTTTTGATCATAATGGAATGAGGAAAATTGTGTTTATCGTTAGCTTGTATTATGGCGAAGGAAAACCAAATAGTGCGACGGATTTTTTAATGGAATTTGTTGAAGAGGCAAATTCTTTATATCAACATGGAATCCAAAGCCAAGTAGGACGAATAAATGTTTCCATCTCCAACTTTGTACATCAAGGGGACTTATTTAAGTGGAAGGGTTGTGTTCCCGCCAGAAAACTGTGAACTCAGAAATGATCATGGGTTTCGCACACGACAACAGCCAGAACATCACGTGAAGGATTCTCCACTGGAGCAATTACCGATTGACATGGTCCAATGTTTTCCGCTGGACTACATGCATCTTGTATGTATAGGCGTCACCAAAAAGTTGTTAAAGCTGTGGATAACTGGTAAAGGATCACATGTCAAGCTAAACAAGCATCAGATAAAGATTATCAATGTTCAATTGAAAGCTTGGAGAAGCTCAATGCCCCAGGAATTTGCCAGAAAACCGCGGGAATTAGATGAGCTTGATCGGTGGAAAGCAACAGAGTACAGGCAATTTTTGTTATATACCGGACCGCTCTTGTTGGGAGATGTGCTACCAAAGTCATACTATCAACATTTTCTCTGCTTCAGCGTGGCTGTGACTATTTTGGTTTCCTCTGATTTTAGAAGATACAAGGCGGTAGCATCAGAACTGTTGAATCATTTTGTGAAACTATTTCCAAAACTTTACAGTTTGGAAGCTTGCTCGTACAATCTGCATGGATTAGTTCACCTAGCAAGTGACTGTGACATTCATGGTAATTTGGATGAGTTTTGTGCTTTTAAATTTGAAAACAAACTTGGGCAGATAAAATCTCCTATCCGAAAATCAAGCGGGCAACTGCAGCAAGTCCACAGACGATTAGCAGAGCAATCAGTTCAATGCCCATACAAACAACATCTACAAAAAAATCAATTTTCAACTGACTGCATCATCAGTCCACTGTCTTCTTTTCAGCGCCCATATTATAAAAAAGTTTTGGTTAGTGATATAGTGATTTCAACTGATCAGTCAAACAATATTGTTCTGCTTAAATCTGGGGAAATTGTAAAAGTGGATGGCATTGCAACATCAAGTAGTGACAGCAATAAGAAAGTTATCGTTGGTAGAATTTTTGAAGTTAAAATACCAGTGTTTCTAAAACCAGTGAGCTCCGAGATAATAGGTATATTTGAAGTACGTCAATTATCATCCCATTTTCTTTTGAGTGTCGACGAAGTGAAGTCGAAGGGCGTGCTTGTAGTAAAAAATCAGAAATCCTTCGTCTCCCCATTAAGGCACGGGATTCATTATGAATAACTTTGCTGTTGTGCATTTCACTGGAGATGATTCGGTTTCAACTGTTCCAACAAACTGGATCAGATTTGATCAGCAGACAGAAGCGAATCAAGTTGTCTGGCCAAACGAAAGGGATAGTAAGAAGCTTAGAAAGATGGCAAAACAACGATCTGAGCCAACGGTAGACTGGAAGCCTTATGATATACGTGTTTTAAAATACTATGGTATGTATATATTGTGTATTTCTGATTGATTTTATGACAAACAATGATTGAGCATATTTACCATTATTTTTTTCTATGTAACTAGATACATATATCGAAGCAAGGCGAAAAGAAGAACGGGCAACATTACAATCTGACTTGAGCGATATGGAAATGACCAGACTACGACCTCGGAAAGACAGTGTATCGGATGAAGAGTTACTTGGTCATCCCTCAAAAACTACACGGAAATCGAGAAAGAAATCACAACCATTGTTGCCTGGATTCGGCCAGCCGTCACTTGGACTTGTCCGTAAATCTTCGTCTGACTCTGAGTCTTCTCTGGAAGAATCACCAACTGTTAAAACCCTTCTTAAAAGTGCTAACCTTTCAGGTAATATTTGTACATGTTCGTGCCAAATTTATTATCGCTAGGGTTAAATTTATTACTAACGATTTCCTTAATCTTTGTTAATGTAGAGACGGCTGCGTTGGACACCTCTCCGCGAACTTCCAAAGATGCCATATCGTCTCCTAGAGTTTCCGTTGGTCTGGACATGCCCAACATTCACCTTCCTGCACCTGTGCCGCTTCATCAAATGGGAAGTGCCTGTTCCTCTGATTTTAATGGTAAGCTTATTGATAAATGTGTATTAATTATGCTATGTTGAGATTATCATAATGGATTGATAAATATTTTACAGCCTTCAAGCAAATGTGTGCTTCTAATTTCACACAAATAAAGGCTAAACAAACGAACATCGTTGGAATGTTAACCACGATTATGGAAACTTTGGAACGTCTGGAATCTCGGCCGGGCTCTAATGGAAATGTGGTCACTCCAGCCCCTAGCTTTGACATTACCTTCCCACTGGAGTATCTGACTGCTCTGGAGGAAGTAGAAACACTGCTTGCTACTAGGACTAACGAGATGACATTGTTTATTATAAGTGGAATTATCATTTCCGTGATTTTAAAACCAAGAGGTGATACTTATTTCCTGCTACTTATTAAATCTTGTTGGTTCCAGGAAAACAAAATAAGTCGATTGGGAGGAACTTCGTTGGCAACAGTTACTAATAACATTATGAGATATTTAATGACTGATGAATTGGCTAACTCATACAACTACACTGGAAAGGGGTCGAAAAATCGAAGAGAATTTAAAAATTCCAAGTTGAATGCAGTTATTATTGGTACGTATAAATTATAAACAATTAAACATCAGCTATGTCGGATATCTTTATGCCTGTAATCTTATTTTAATGCCTTTATATTTGTATTTGCAGGTGTCGCAATGAAGGAGAGTTCATGTGTCTCCAACGGTGTCACACATGAATCAGTTGGTCGAGCCATTGGAACTTGGTTTCGCCATGCTTCCGAACGCATTAAATATAAGCTGGACAGGCAAAATGTCCCTGTTAACAATAATATTAATAATTAGGTTGTTACTTTGATAATTTGTAGTGGTCTTACGTTGTACATGATTTTGATTAGTTGCTAGTCTGAATTAATGGTTTTATTCCATTTTAATTCCTTTAAATGTCTAGCTTTAAATGTCAGTTGGTTAAGAAATAAATATTCCAGATATTGGACGTTTTTTGTTCCAGAATTTTAATGCATTATTTCTCAGAATTGGGCATATTTCGATAACTATATGACATAATTATGATATCAGTTAGAGTTAGATACGCATCGGAAAGGATTCGGAATTCAGGTCTATGTTGGTATCCAGGTTAAGTCGGGAAAGCGGACATTTTGGCATTATAATGACAGCATTATGACACGTTTCGGAATCGGCTAGTTCATCATTATGATACTGGCGTTCACAATACAACGAATCATAATGATACAAAAATGATTCAGTGTGGCTAAGTGGGTAGTTGTCAACAGATATACAAAAATTGAATAGCATAATGTGTCTAAATTTTATGCATACAACCTCGTAAAAACTCAAGGGTACTCAAATTTTTTGAGTTGTCTGACATTATGACATGCGATGCTTATGAACTTGGTCAATGGTATCAACAATGAAATGGACAGAGGAGCAGAAGCTTGTTCCAATTCTTTGTTATTGTTGGTTTGAAGACAAAAGCAAAACAAAACATGAAAACAATTGAAGCAATGGTGTTTGTAGTGTGCAAAGGCATGTGCAATACATGTCCTAATGTTTGCCTCTTCCGGATTTTAATATTTTGCATGAACCTTTCAGCTGTGTATTACGTAAAAATATCAGAAGAGTTGATCTATGTTTCATGCAATGTGATATCCGCTTTTCGCATCGGGGTGATGCTGTCTGGTTGAGGGTGATAGTGTCGAGGGTGATACTATATGGGGTGATTTTGTCGGGGTGATGTCATCGTGGGTGATGCTGTCTTGGAATCTCTTGTCATGTAATCGCACCTCTTCGCTGAATTATGTAGGCTTTTGTTCGTTAGTGGCATTTCAATCTAGCTTTCATGTGTAATTAATCCCCAATCTTTATCTCAACTATGCCTATTTTGAGATGGATAGAATTTAAATAATCTAAGAATAATCTAAATATACATAATCTAAATCTCTAAAATCTACAATGCAAAAATCTATAAGTTCAGAAAGCTTAGTCCATGGTCTAATCATAGATGAAGTATAAAAATATACAGAGATTTGGTGTAGAGAGCACTCAACTAGATATTAACTTCTGTCCGGGGACAGCGTGATATAATTCTTTTTAAAGCTTACCGCTTTATACACCCCAGGATATAACGAGCCCCAGGTGTTGGGGACAGCTGTCTCTTTTACCACTAATCGTTAAAAGACTGACAAATATATATATTTTGCCTCGAAAAGGCTCTATAAACACAGTAATCTCGAAGATTAATAT
>JAHZMV010004125.1:0-19365 GCA_027743765.1 Coecobrya sp. COE2 | reverse complement strand
TGTAAGAGAAAATTGAATTATGTATATACTTCAAAAACCTGTGGCGCCAGGCTACATAGAAAAGGTCATCTTGTTTGCAATCCAAGGAGTATGACGCAAGTGATTCCAATTTTAGAAGCAGAGTTCACTTTGCTAAAAAAAATAATTCAATACGTTTAAAGTTAGTCGTAATACATCTCAAAGCTAACCCACACTGCATTACAGGCTTAATTAAAGATGTTTACCAGACGTCAATATCATTTAATTACGCACGCTGTTAAGCTTGCAAATATATTTTACATTGCGCCGCTTCACTTTTCCAAAAATACTCTGCAGATGAGTTGCAGATCTGATCTCAAGTTTCAAAAGAAAATGATGATAATTATTGCAATAATCCTCGTTGGTATATGTTGCGCTGCAATTAAGGCATATTGCTGTTATCAGAAAAAGAATTTTGACCAGATGAATCTAATTCTACCCTTCCTCTTCGGAGAATCGTTGTCAATGAGTGGTGCGACAGTATTATCATTGTTCTCAAAGGAAATGTGTAGAGTAACAAACGGATTTATTGCATTGTTCCTATATTTGCAAAGTGAGCTATTTATTACTATAATTAGTTCGTCCAAGCCAATTGTATTTTTCCATTTTAAAATAAATTTGAATTAATTTTCAGGAATGTATATGCCGGATCATCAGCCAGGAGAGTGCAAATTCAACAGAATTCACGTAGCCATTTCTTATCTTTTGGCATTTTCTATCTTTAGCTTTGGTATCGCTCTTGTAATATTTCTGTTGTGCGACCCAAATGAGACTCTCTTCGTTGGAACGCTGATTCCAAAACGATTTCTCCCTTTCCCATTAAAATTCATCCTTTTCCTTTTACATGCTTATGTAATAGCATACTTGATGGTTGGCACTTTGCTAATGATTTCACAAGGATTCACGTACTGGTTCTATGTAACCTTGTTTTACACATTGGAATTACGGTTGGGTCAGGCAAAATACAGAACAATTGGTTTTCTTAGGAGGAGCTCTACACATCTCCAACTTGTATGCAGATCATTCCAGATTTTACACAAAAATATGATCCACGTTATAGGACCTTACTTGTTAGCTTGGAACGGGGTTTGTATGATACATATAATTTACACATGCTTTGTTGGCATTCGGTACCAATCAGAATTAAATTTGGACGCCTGGGTACCCTTTCTTATGGGGGTATCTCTGACAGTACAAACATGGACGTCGGTCTTGGAATTAGGAAAACTTTTATTTGTTCGAGGTCATAAAGTGTTGAATAGTTGGAAAGGAAATCGATGGGACAGTAATTTGAAGAATAGGGAGATGAAGCGATTTAGATTGTCGTGCAAGCCATTGTTACTAGCTTGCGGTACAGAATTTATTGTAAGAAAAGGAAATATATTTATTTTCTATAGGGGTGTAACAAGGGGTATTTGTAGGGCATTGTTAACTACAAAATAGAAATATTTAAAATGGAATTTTTATAACTTTGCATGTCTTGTATATATATTATTTACTGCTCTTCTCTGTTATAATTAGCAAATTTTTGGTATAATAGAAGTAACATTAGTTAGGTCACTACTAATTTAACATAGACTTTCCGTGGCGGCGAATGGCGAAATAATGATTCTTCTAATTGCATGATGATAAGTTATACATAAAATTTATATGGCCTAATTTTCATAATGTTACTATTTGCGGCTTTTAACATTAGAAAATGGAATTACATTTTTACTGAAAACAATTTTCACACTGTTAATTGTTGGTGGATTGTTAAATTAAGCAAATACTTATAGCATTTCTAACAATAAAATATTTAGTATTTTGTCATTGGACCTATGTTATTTTCTCATCAATTCTCATCTACAATATTTCAATGAATTTAAGAAAGTACGAAAAATTAATTAGATTTTACTTAATTAAGAGCCGTTTCGGAAGAATAACGTTGACATTTCATACATGTCAATTTATTCAATTTTTTATCAAAGCATTTATCTTAATGGTAAAAACTAGTTAATTTTTTGACAGCGGCATATTTTGTTGTGAATGAAATGTTTTCTAATTTGTCTGTCCATCTTTGCTTTCAACGGATTTAATGTATGCGGAGATTACAAAGGTAAATTCGTGGAACCTCCACAAAAACGTGGAATAGCGCGACAAAGACAGGCAAAAATTGTGTTTCCTCATCTAGGCTTCAGTTGGCCTTTACCCGGTTTAATGACTTTAATGAATATGCCCATTTTTAGCACTCTCATGATACGAGTCGCCACCTTTGTAATTGCTAGCTTTTGGTTAGTTTAATGTATAAAGCTCATTTACTTGATCTACCAAAAATCTATTTAATAATTATGAGCAATATTATAAATCCACTTAAACAAGTAATATAAGAGAAACATTGGTTATATACTTGGCAAGCATGTGGCGCCAGTCTACATGAAAAGGTCATCATGTTTACTATCCAAGGAATATGACGCAAATAGTTGCTATATTTTATGCCGGGGTCACTTTGGTTAGTCTTTTAGTTTCTCATACTACGTATTTCATTTACAGTCACTCGTAAAACAAACTTAACGCAGCCAGCATGTCAGTGCAACATTGAAATAAAAATTCTTCCTTTATAACATGTTTAGCCAATCTCTATATCGTCTGATTTGCCAAGCTGTGAAGCTTGCGAATATCTTTTACATTGCGCCGCTTTACTTTAACAAAGAAACTCTGCAAATGGGCTTCTATCCTGATGACAAGTTTCGTAGAAAAATGATGAGAAATCTTGCAATCGTTTCTTTTGGGATATTCTGTACAGCTATAAAGACATACTGCTGTTATAATGAAAAGAATTTTGACCGAATGAATCTTAATTTTACCGTTCGTTTTCGGCGAGCTATTATCAATGAGCGCAGTGACAGTGTTTGTATTCTTTCCAAAGGAAATATGCAGAATAACAAACGGATTGATTGGATTGTTCCGTTATTTGCAAAGTGAGTTAATTATTTATTTATTGTAATTTAAAAATATCTATTATTCCAAATTCTCAATAAAACGTCAATTATTTTAGGAATGTACATGCCGGACCATCAACCAGAAAAATGCAAGTTCAACAGAATTCATTTAGCAGTTTCTTACAGTTTGATCATTTCTATGTTCGCTTTTGCCGGAGCTCTTTTAATATTTCTGTTGTGTGATCCGAATGAGACTATTTATGTTGGAACTCTAATACCAAAACGAGTTCATCCCTTTCCATTAAAATGGTTTCTACTTTTCCTGCACGCCTATGGTTTGATATACTTGGTCGTTGGCGCACTGCTCATGATTACTCACTCACTATTGTATTGTTTCCCTGTGACCGTATTTTACACTGTGGAACTCCGATTTGGTTTATTAAAATACAGAACTGTTGCTAGTCTAAGAACAATCACTACACATCTCCGAATTGCCTACAGGTCATTCCAGATTTTACACAAAAGTATGATGCACGTTATAGGACCATACTTGCTAGCTTGGAACGGTGTATTTATGATGCATATTATCTATACATGTTTTGTTCTGATCCGATACTGGACTAAATTAAATGTTGACGCGAGGGTGCCGTTAATAATGGGAGGTTTTACGACAGTACAAATTTGGACTTCTGTTCTAGAACTGGGAAAATTTTATTTAGTCGTGGTAACAAAGTGTTGAACAGTTGGAAAGGTAGTCGATGGGATACCAAAATGAAGAATAGAGAGATGAAACGATTTAGATTATCGTGCAAGCCTTTGTTACTGGCTTGTGGGACATAGTTTGTGATAAGGAAAGGGACTATGTTTATTTTCTATAGAGGTGTGACCAGAGGTATATGTAGGGCCTTATTGATGACAAAGTAATAATTAATAATAGGTACTGCTTTGGGCAGCGATTGCTTGGAGTCTGAATCCCTTTTTTGTAGCAGGTTATTTCCAGTTCAGGGGTGGATTTTGTATGCTGATGCATGGAGGAGAAAGGATTAAAAGGAGCGAAACTGGAAATAACTTGCTACAAAAAAGGGATCCGGACTGCAAGCAATCGCTGCCTGTAACAGTACTCCGGGGAGCAATTGTGTGGAGATGGCTTGCTTTGTGGAGATGGCTTACTTTGTGCAGGTGGCTTAATTCGTGGAGGTGGCTTAATTTGTGAAGATGGCGTAATTTGTGGAGGTGGCTTAATTTATGGAGGTGGTTAACTGTGTGAAGGTGGGAAACTGAGTAGAGATCGATGACAGCGAGGAAGAGGATATGTTGGCAGCTTAGGATAGTGTAGATTTAGATCAGATCTTCAATGTTACTGCACTGCTAGGCCGAAAGGCATCTACAAAGAAGGGATCCGGACTGCAAGCAATCGCTGCCTGTAACAGTACTATATGTACTTCAGTTACCTTTGTAACATTAAACCTGTCATAAATTTGTATGTAACGCCAAGTGGTTGAATCCGTTAATTGGTAATTAATTTTTTATACACAACTAGGTATTAGTAAGTTATTGTTCGAACTTGACACTTTGAAACGAACGAATCGATTTTACTAATTGATTTAATGAATATGAAAGAACATGTCTGATTTTATACGTAGGCTTAGGTACGTTTTACCGTGTTATGTTATATTAAATAAATATAAATACCAATTTATTAAAAAAATTATTAATTCGAAATCTTAATAAGCATTTCCTATTAGAATTTAATTTTCATCAAATGGATATCAATATATCCTATATTGCAAGCCCTTCCTAATTTGCATTACCGGTGTATTAAATTTCATAAGGAATATACTTACTACACGTTATGATTTAATTTAGTTTCAATATTAATGACGATATCAACTTGAAATATCAAATTTAAATTTTTTCATCAATTTTATATCTGTCTCTATTGGTCCCGAGTATTTTTTGTACATACTGCCAAATTAATTAATTCTTATGCAATCAGGAAGTTACTCCTCTAACTAAAAAGTCATTTAACTCAAAATCCATTTTGCCTAGGAATACTAGATATCTTGAGGTGCGATCAGGAGTTTGGTATTAATAGAGTACAATGTTCGGAAATGAATCCAGTTTGGTTGAAACTAACACAATTCGCAATTGATCTCTAAGACAAGTTTCTGCGTCTGAACAGGCCAACAAATACTCAAAACAGATCCGGAATTTATCCATTTGTAATTATTAAAAATGACTATGCAGGAAACTCCCGGTGCAGTTACACCAATTCTAAAGCAAGCCATTCAAATATACAGCAGTAGCTACGGCCACATACCACCCTTGTTTGGAGATATATATTTAGACGACAGAAATATACTCCGAATTAAAAGATACAAATTTCGAAATAATAAGTTTATATTCCTATGGGGCATGTTCAGTTTCTTTCATGGACTTGCATTCACCCAGTCAGCCGCGTTACTCCTATTCCAAAATCAATTTTTTCCGGACACTGTAAATTTGAGTCCATTTGAAGTAATACTGTTACAAACGTGTCTGTACAGTTATATCTTTGTAGCTGCATCCCTAAAAACTATTCTCGAAAGTAAGCCAGTTCTACCCTGCATAGAAAACTTTCTGGAACGAAGGTTGCATCTAGGTGAACTCTTACAAAGATCAGAAAATGATTTGTCTGGTCTTCTAATGAACTACATGATAATTGGAATGATATGTTTTGTTCCCCCCATTCCAATTTTTGGTGCATTTTTAAATATAACTCCGGCACAAGTTATAATAAGACAATTTCTATTTCATCGACAAAGTGAAGTAACTATGTTACAAATTAGTGTTTCATTTACCGTTTCACTAGTATCAGCGTTTTTAATGATTCTTCCGTTTTTCAAATTCCTGTTTATTGTCCTAACATATCTAATTGTGTTAGCGACTCACTTAAGGAATCACATGAAAACGCTTCTCGAATGCGAGGATATTTCGGAAAATCGTCGCATAAATAGTTATGTGATGGGACAACTAGCAGTGATACACGTTAAGAAACCAATTTACCAATTTATTTTGTATCTTGTAAGTTGGAGTCAAGTGATTTTGACATTTTTTGCGTGGATTCCAATCCGTTGTATAGATACTCTACCCGGCTTTCTGATTCTTGGTGGCATAGTAGCATTTTTAGGTGGGTTGGCAATTGCTGTATGTCTTCTGCAAACGATTGTAAACGCAAGGATATACAGTACAGAACTTGTGGAAAAAATGAGAAACATATTTTATTCCTGGAATCGTTCAAGGAGAACTTATTATTACAGTCTGAAATGGCGAGCACAGCGGGAACTTGCGATCACCTGCGGCCCACATTTTGCTGTTGATCATGACACTATTATTAATTACATTGATGTTCTCAATAATAATATTATTAATGCCGTGCTACTTACTGTATAATAGGAGCTGAGGGGTTATCTTTCTAATAAAAAATTATTTTCTGTTATCATATAATTGAAAATAATATTCGAATGAATTCATGAAAGTTTACAATATTAATTATTTTATGGCTACATACATACCACTGCTACTAAAACATTTTCCATTAGTCAAGAAACATTAGTTTTATTTCAAAATCAAGAAATGTTCACGTGCTTTATACATTCCCATTAAATTCAGTATCTGAAAATAAAATCGCATGGGTTTTACATTTTATTTGCTATGGGCAGAAATTGTGGAAATTAAAATTGAATTTTTTACCACCGACAGTTCTGTTTTGTGACGTCTAGGTTCATCACACATATTTTTTCAGCGTTTTAGCAGAATTTATTTACGCATCCAAATTTGTACAAATTTAAAGTTGGGTGCATTTTATTTTCTAGAATCATGTTCAGCTCACGCCTATATCGCCTTTTTGATAAGGCTGCGCGATTGTCTGATTATTTCTACGTTTCGCCAATTAAATTTGACACAAGAATACTCCAATTTGTTTGCCCCGACGATGTAAAGGTTCGACTAAAACTGAAACGCAATATTTGCAGCGTATTGTTATGGCTCGTTGCAACCATTTTAAAAGTATTGGTGCACTACAGGGAAAATAATTTAGACAAAATGAACATAATTCTGTCATTCGCCATTGCATCTGGACTGACGATAATTGCACTGTCTGTTTTTATCTTGTTTTCAAAAGATGTTTGCACAATCGTCAACTTACTCTTAATTTTCTTCAGATACTTGCAAAGTAGGAGAACAAATTCAACATTGATAAATTCTATAAATGTAACTTGTAATATTAAATGTATTTTAAACATTTTTTTAGAAACTTACATGCCGCACCATGACCGCAACTGTTGCAAATACAATCGAATTCACGACTTGTTTTTGCGCCTTGTCGGATGGTTCTTAATTATAAACATGGTGGCTCTATCACTATTCCTATTTCTTGATCCGGATGGAACACTATTTGTTGGGTCGTTAGTTCCAACAAAGTATATGCCTTTCCCTTTAAAACTTGTAATAAAAATATGGCAGGTGTACAATGTAATGTACATGTTTGTAGGTACTGGTCTATTAACAGGATTTATTATCCTGTACAGTTTTTATGTCACCTTGTTCTATACCACAGAACTGCGACTGGGTCAAAACGAAAAAACATACCGGACCATACATTCTCTCAGGAGAGACCAAGTAAATCTCAAACATGTATACCGAGCATTTCAGATATTGCAAAAATATATAATATCAGTTCTTGGACCATATCTCCTTATTTGTCATGGGGCTTTTATGCTAACCGCAATATATTTAAATGTAGCAATAATTAGATACTGGTCGTATTTACATGTACATGGTATAGCACCACTAATACTAAATAATTTATTAGTGTATGGAATCTGGATTGGAATTTTAGAAGTTGGAAGAATTCAATTTTCAAAAGGGTGTGTCGTGCTCAACAGTTGGAAGTGTCGGAATTGGGGATCGAAGCGTGACACAAGAGTAATGAATAAATTTAGGGTGTCATGTAAACCCCTAGCTTTGGCTTATGGCACCCAGTTTGTGGTTAATAATAAGACATTGTTTAATTTCTTGAGGGGTGTTACCAGGGGAACGTGTCGAGTATTGTTAACTACACGTGGTTAGAATAGTTAATTGTGTTATCTTTTATGTTTCACATAAATTTTTTTTACCTAATTAATATGTGTAAACTTTTGGTTAACTGGCCATATTTTTTTATTTTAATTTAAAAATTCAGTTAGTATTAAAGTTTGACTTTTTTAAGGCATTTTCCAGCATTCAATTATTATTCCGCTATAGCACCTATAACTGTTATACATATGCTATCTTAATGCCAAAATTTAAATGTAAGAAGGCTACTAAAAATAATGTTTAATCTCATAACTAAATGTTGAGTTTAATTGAAATTCCATGTTCCATAAAACAGTACTTAATATAAGTATATACTTATGTATTCATATCCAGAAAATTCAAATTATTTTCGAGACCGATGTTATATAAATCAATTTAACCAAGCTATTTTTTACGATATTGCCCGAATAAATTAAAATACAATCTCGATTTTCAACTTAAAAGCAATTTTGAAAAAAAGGAAGCATGCGGTAAAAATATGCTACAAAATTGCTATTAATATCAAAATGTCAGTAAGTATAATCAACGTTTTTCAGTGTATAAGTTATATATAATGTAGTAGTTTTGTAAGGAAGAAAGATATTAAAATTTATAATAGCAAAACTTTGTGATTAAAATTACCTTTTAGGCTTTGGGAATCCCCATTTTATTTTTGTATATCCCAGCATAATTTATATCTGTATCAATCAGTCCAACATAAATAAGTCGTCAAATCTCATTTCTTTTTTCAAGTGTGGTAGTAGAAGACGGTTTTAATTGTTCCATAAGCAATAGCTATTTTTCAAAACTCAGAAATACGTTTCCAGAGAATAAAATGTTTAGCCAACGTCTATATCGTTTAATCTACTTGGGCCTGAAAGCAGCAAAGCTTTTTCACGTTTGTCCACTTGAGTTTGACAGAAAAAAGCAGGTCCTTACGTACAATCAACATGCACACTTTGGGTGGATAATGAATTTTAATTTTGGCTTGATACTTTTCTGGAATTTGGGAGTTTCTATAAAAATATATGGATATTATAATGCAAAAGATTTTGACAGAATGAATCTACCCCTACCATTTGTATTTGGTGGCCTTGGATCATTGAGTGCACACACAATATTTCTGTGCTTTTCACAGGAATTGTGTAGAACAACAAACGGACTGATTATATTTTTCAAATATTTACAGAGTAAGTTCACAATTAATTGGATTAAAATATTAAAATAAATATCTAGGATAGGATGTAATTTTACTAGATATAATTTTACTAAGGAATGAAATTGACCGTTTGTTTTGTATTTCATTTTAGGAAAGTATATGCCAGGCCACAATCCGGAAAAATGCAAACTCAACAGGATGCACGACTTCCTATCCTATTTTGCAATATCTGCCATCTTTTCATCGATTATAGCTTTGATTTTGTTTATTGCGTTGGACCCCACAGGATCGATATCCTTTGACTTTGGTATTCCTCGGAAATATTTCCTAACAAAATTGTTCCTTTTAATATTTCACGCCTACGGAGTAATCTATCTAATGCTTGGATTTGCTGTAATTACTGTACAAGGACTTCTCTACGGTTTCTACTTAGCTATATTCTACACTGTAGAATTACGACTAGGAAAACCATCGGAAAAATACCGAACAGTTTCATCTCTGAGAAGGAACCCACAAAATCTTCGATTGGTTTACAGAGGATTTCAGGTTTTGCACAAGAACAAATTACATCTTCTAGGTCCATATATTCTTGTTTGGAATGCGGGAATGATCATTTTCATTGTGTATACAAGTTTTGTTCTCATACGCTACTGGTCTAATTTGCATGCTTATGCCAAGGTTCCGTTACTTTTTGTAGATTGTCTGGCATGTCAATTTTGGCCGACATTCTTAGAATCGGGTAGGTTATTATTTGATCGAGGTGCAAAGATATTAAATAGTTGGAAGGGTGACCGTTGGGGTTCAAATTTTGAAAATAAGCAAATGAAGCGTTTTAGGTTGTCCTGTAAGCCTCTTTTGTTAGCATATGGTACTCAGTTTGTGGTGAGAAAGGGAACGATATTAGTTTTCTTTAGGAGCGTTACGAGAGGGATTTTCAGAGCACTTTTAACAACAAAGCGTTAACTACCAAATTACTAACCACACTATGTTACATTAATTCATGCTAATAAAGTATACTCCGACATTTATGGAAACTTATCATGTTAAAAACTAATGATAAATACGTTACTGTAATCACATTTTTGTTGTATGTAACAAACTCGACTTAATTATAACATTTAAATTTCTCAAGTTGAGTATAGTATATTAGATTTACGTATATATAATGTATAGAAAGATTGAGAATACTTGAATGCTTTCATAAGAGGAAAATAAAATTTTTGATTTATGTTAATTAAACAAATGCGCGTTTCAAATATAATTAAAAATACATCCAAAAACAAACTACACCGTTTTAATGTTGTCGTCCATTTCGAATAAAATCCACTTGTTTTTTTCATAAATTTAATTATAATTTTAGGATTTAATTTTATATACATTAAAATCCTATTCCAAATTGAAAATCGACTTCTCATTTCCAGGAAATAATATGGAAAAAATAAACTGTAATAATATTTATCTTAAAATCCCAGTAGAATTTGGAAAGCATTTTAGACGCAATTTAATAATTTAATAGATATTTTTACAGAACTGCTCTAGGATATGGTCTCTGTCTTGAACTAGTGTTCTCGGTATAACCACGTCGAATTTGTTACCATTTGTAAATTAAACAACGCACTTAATTTGACCATAAACTTCACACTTAAAAGGATCTTGAATGTTAAAACTTTGTAGAGCACCCACAACCGAAAAATGATGAGCCAACGTTTTTATCGCCAAGTTGAGTTAGGCTTGAAGCTGGCAAACTTATTCTTCATTTTTCCAATTACGTTTGATACCAAACATCTTCAATTATTTTATTACAACAACTCAAAATTTCAACGTAAAAGGAAACGGAATTTTAACCTCACTACCATTTTTTCTATTGGATTCATAGCTAAACTCTACAGTCACTACAGGGACAAGGACTTTGATCAAATGAACTTACTAATGTCGTTATTGTTTGGGGGAGCATTGGGCTACAGCATTATGGTAATTCAGACAATTTTCTACTTAGACTTGTGCATCGTGACAAATGCGACACTTCAATTTTTCCGGTATTTGCAAAGTAAGTACAAAATGAATTCCGTACGAATTGATTTGCAATTGATATTAAAACCTACTTTTGCAATATTTTGGTTTTTTAGGAAACTATATGCCAAATCATCTTCCCAACAAATGCAAATTCAACCGAATTCACGATACAATTTTGTATTTATTAGCGTATTGCATGTTTGCAATGACAATTGCCGGTAACCTATTCCTATTTATCAACCCTGCAGATACCATATTTATTGGGGCTATGATTCCAAAATATTTGTTACTATTTATTTCCATTAAAGATTTTGCTACTACTCGTGCATTTATATGTGATATGTTATGTATTTGTTTCGGCATTGTTTTTGTCAACGCTTGGACTTTAACAAAATTCTGCACCTTGGAATTGCCACTAGGTAAACCTATAGGTACATATACAACGATGGAAGGTATGAGAAGCAATTCTTCAAATCTCAGAATTGTTTAAAGATCGCTTCAGATATTACGCATATGTTTATTTAGCATATATGGTCAATATGGTTTTTTGGCATGGAACTGTTATGCTTTTCTTGATTTATACTGGCTCTGTCTGCATTCATTTTTGGTCTAACCTACATTTACACACACAAATTCCTTTACGTGTGGGTGGGTTTGCTATTTTTGTGGTATGGACATTGGTTTTAGAATTGGGGAAAATTTTATTTGGTCAGGGTCAGAAAGTATTGAATAGTTGGAAGGGCGCCCGGTGATCAACAAAAGAGGAAAATAGACAGATGAAAAGGTTTCGGTTATCATGCAAGCCTCTTTTAATAGCGTACGGTTCACAATTTGTTGTACGGAAATGAACACTATTTGTCTTTCTCAGGGGCGTTATAAAAGGCACTTGTCGGGCCCTATTAACTGCAAATCGGTAATTATATTTTTTGATTAATATTTTTTCCGTTCAACTCTTTCGAATATGTTATCGGAATTAATTGAAAAATAAATGTGGATCTAAAGTTATGTAAATTAAAGTTCAATGTAACGAAATAATTTAGGGCTTCTTAAATCTCGCCATACGATAAACGATTTGTTATCGACCTATCTAACTTTATTGTGCCCTTATCACATAATTGAAAATTATATACGTAGGAGTAGCTTGGACAAATAAGTTAATAAGTGTTTTAATATAAACTTCCTTGGTTTCAATGATTAAAAAAGTTATTTTCTCATTATGTTTGAAAGTAATAAATTGTTAACTGGATTAATACGTTCTCATTGAATTAAATAGATTTACATTTAATTTCAGTTTGTAATATGAACAAATGTTGAAAAAGTTGAAATTTATTTCCACTAGAGACATTGCTCTGGTAGTAAGTAATCTAATAACGATAATTGTTTTCTCATCTTTCTGGCAGAATTATTTCGCATATTCAAATTTATACAAGTTTTAAAAGAAAATATTAATTTTGATTCTGGAATCATGTTCAGCTCACATCTCTACCGCCTGGCTTATATGGCCACAAGAATTTCTTTATATTTCTACGTTACACCAATTCAGTTTGACAAAGAAAGCCTGCTTTTTATTTGCCCCAACGATACAAAGTTTCGACTCAAAATGAGGCGAAATATCTACAACGTTTTGGCATGGCTATTTGCATCAACATTCAAAATTTTGGTACACTACAACGAAAATAATTTGGATAAAATGAATATAATCTTTCCATTTGTAATTGCGTCCGGACTAATACTAATTGGCTTGTCTACCTTCATCTTTTACTCAACCGAGCTTTGCAGAATGGTTAACGGATTATTAATTTTCTTCCGATATTTGCAAAGTAAGGGAACAAATTAAGCATTACAATCCATTGTAATTATGGTAAAATTAATTATTGAAAATATTTTCAGGAACTTTTATGCTGAACCACAAACCAAATACTTGTAAATACAATCGAATGCACGACTACTTTTTGTACATTCTCGGATCTTTCATGATTTTTAATACGATTTCCCTAACAATCTTCTTATTTCTTGACGCTGAGGGTACCCTATTTGTTGGCTCATTAATTCCAAAAAACTATTTGCCATTTCCTGTCAAACTTGTAATTCAATTGTGGCAAGTTTACACCATAATCTACATGTTTATAAGTGCTGGCCTAATCACTGGATTTATTTTCCTGTATAGTTACTACGTCATATTGTTCTACACCAGGGAACTTAAAATTAGTAAAGATGAAAACGAGAAATTATACAGGACGATAAATTGTCTCAGAAGTAACCCAGTAAATCTAAGACATGCATACCGAGCATTTCAGATATTACAAAAGCATGCAATGAACCTTTTTGGACCCTATCTCCTTATTTGTCAAGGTGGTTTTATGTTATCCGCTGTATATTTAAACGTAACCTTGATTAAATACTGGACCGATTTGCATGCACATGCTATAGCGCCGCTGATAATGAGTGATTTGGGAGTGTATGGTATTTGGATAGGGATTTTAGAGGTGGGCAGAATCTTGTTTTCTAAAGGATGCGTGGTAGTTAACAGTTGGAAATTGCAATGCTGGAATTCAAAGCTTGAGACTAGGACAATGAAAAAGTTTCGAGTATCTTGCAAACCTCTCACTATTGCTTACGGTACCCAGTTTGTGGTTAATACAAAGACATTGTTTAATTTCTTGAGGGGCGTTACTAGGGGAACCTTTCGGGCT
This sequence comes from Coecobrya sp. COE2, assembly GCA_027743765.1. Lineage (NCBI taxonomy): Eukaryota > Metazoa > Arthropoda > Collembola > Entomobryomorpha > Entomobryidae > Coecobrya > Coecobrya sp. COE2. Next base: position 5,467 of record JAHZMV010004125.1, on the reverse strand, counting down.
TTGTTGACAACACGTTGATAGAATTGTTGCATTATTGTTTTTTTTTTGTATTTGACATGTGTTAAGTAAATTAATATTTTTATGTAGATTTTTTGTAAAAATGTGTATTTTTTATAAATTAAATTTGTTTTAATTAAAAAATCCAATTACAATTAAAGATTGAAATTTAGTTTATCAATTTCCGGCATTCATTTATTATTCTAATTTATCACGTTAAAATTAACATGCGAATAAGTTATTATAATGGTATGGTTAACATAATGGAAGGCTATATAAAATAAGGATCAATTTTGTTGCTAACTGCGACGATTAATTTAAATTATAAGTTTGATAAAATAATACTTAATGTACGTGTATATATATATCCAACAAATTTAAATTATTTTTAAATGGAACATTATAGAAATCAATTTTACCAAGCTATTTTTGACATCACAAATAAATAAATAATAATCTGTGTTCAACATAAATACGACTTCAGATAAGGAAGGATGCGGAAATACATTACAAAATTCCTATTACTAGATGATTGTCAGTAAGTACAAAATCCATACTTATTTAAAAGTCATATAATATATATAAAAAATGTATTGTAATGGATGGAGGAGGTTAAATTTTAATTTGTAAAATTCAAATTCATGCCCAAAATAAATGTTTAACCTTGGTATATCCTTATTTCACTTCGTAATTGTCAGAATACATTTGCCATCTAAACGATCTATCCAATTTATTACAGATAAGTTAAAAAATCCTCCACTTTCTTTTTAGTATTTCAAGTGTATTGTTCGTCGCTTAACACCATTTTCGCAACTAGCGTTAGCTAAATCCTAAACCACAAAACAATTTCACAGGAAAAAAATGTTTAGCCAGCGCCTATATCGCCTAATATATTTGGGGCTGAAAGCAGGAAAGCTTTTCCACGTTTGTCCACTCAACTTTGACAACCATAAGCAAGTCCTTACTTACAATAACGATAAAAAGTTTCGGTGGATCATGAATTTAAATTTTGGATTGATAATTTTCTGGTTATTGGGAATTTGTGTAAAAATATATGGGCATTATAAAGCAAAAAACTTTGACAGCATGAATCTACCGATACCATTTGTATTTGGTGGTGTTGGGGCACTGAGTGTGCATACATTATTCGTTTGCTTTTCATTAGAATTGTGTCGAATAACCAACGGACTAATTACGTTTTTCAGACATTTACAGAGTAAGTTCATAACTAATTTGATGAAATAATTATAAGGAGAATTAAATCTTATGTTATGTTAAATCTTGACTTTTGTAGGAACGTTTATGCCAGCTCATCATCCCGAAAAATGCAAACTCAACAGGATCCATGATACATTATTATGTTTCGTGATAATCATGATTTTTGCGACGACTACGGCTTTTATACTATTTATTATAATTGACCCCACAGGCACGGTATTTATTGATTTTGGCATTTCACGGAATCACACGACATTACGATTGCTCATTTTTATGGTTCACGTATACGCTTTAGTATACTTAATGCTTGGAGCACTTTTAGTTACTGGACAAGCGCTTCTTTATGGTTTCTATGTTGCTGTATTTTACACAGTAGAATTCAGATTGGGTCAAAAGCCTGAAAAATATCGGACAACTGGTTCTCTTAGAAGGAACCCATCAAATCTAAGACTTGTCTACAGAGGATTTCAGGTTTTACACAAAAACAAGTTGCAGCTTATAGGCCCATATATTCTGATCATAAACATGGGAATGATTGCATTCACTATCTATACTAGTTTTGTTCTCATCCGGTATTGGACTAGTTTGCATGCATATGCTAAAATTCCTTTAATTTGTGCAGATTGTCTTGCATGTCAATTTTGGCCTGCGTTTTTAGTATCGGGGAAAATCTTGTTTGATCGAGGTGGTAAGGTTTTGAACAGTTGGAAAGGGGACCGTTGGGGTACCAATTATGATAGTAAACAAATGACTCGGTTTAGAATGTCTTGCAAGCCACTACTCTTGGCTTATGGAACACAGTTTGTGATAAGGAAGGGAACCCTATTCCTTTACTTCAGGAGCGTCACGAGAGGGATTTGCAGAGCACTTCTAACAACTAAACATTAATTAACATAATATTAGTGTAATTATGCTGTGTTTACTTTAAGTGAGAGGTTAATTTAGGTTTGACGTCATTATATATGTTCTGGATATAATTGAATAAATAAATGGGTTAGATTAGAAAGTTATCTTTTTTAAATTAATGCTAAAATTGACAAACGAATGAGTTAAATATATTTTTTCTAACCGACGAAAAATATATCCGGGTTTTTTGTGTGCTCAAGCGTATAACTCTCTTTAAATGTCAAGCACGTGCATGTACAACACAAGATAAATTTAGTTTTGTCGTACATTATACTTCTTTTATTTAAATTCTATATAAAGATTATTGTTACGACTAGAAAAAAATATAAAACATGATATTCATGTAGATATCTATTTAGTACATGTAAGGAAATTTTTTAAATTAATGAAAAATAAATTGAATATTATTTAGACTTACAAACGTAAAAATTAATTATTCGAGTTTTCGTGCATTTAACCGAGATTAAGTGATATGAATGTTTGGTGACATCACATATCTTTTAATTGATTCAAATGGAAATTCGTAAAAAATAATTTTACGATTTTAATTTAATAATTTTCTCCTCTGGGCTATTCAAACGTACTTAAATATTAAATAACGAGGTTACTAAAATATCATGAATGCATCCAACAATTTTTCGGATTAACCCTATAATCAGTTTACGTCGGGTTTTAAGTAGATCCTTTTCGTTTCTAGACAAAATCGGTCGACGTTAAATATTTTGTTGGGTTTCTAAAATCAACATTGCACACTGCAGGATAATTTCAAGATGACAATTTTACTTGATTTATTTTTTTTGGTAACTAACAGTAATCTAACCAAATTAAACGGAATTATAAAATCACTACCAGGTTTTGCTAACATACTGATTCCAAAGATTAATAGATTGAGATAAGGGATGTGGGATAGTAATTGACTCACTCGGGTATACTGATCACTTTCAGTTAAAAAACTATACCAGTTTTGATTCTAAAATTCAGATTTAACATAAGTAAACCGGGGTATTTGAGGAATAATTCTGTCGTTATTAACTGTAATAGAATGTTTAAAACATTTTATGTGAACGGTATTTTATACACAGACCCGAACAGTATTATTATATAAACTATATTTTATCAGACGTAATTATTTGATAAAATCGATAGACATTCCATTTTTAGTTTATAACTTTATAAAAATATCTACCCCAATGCCTTTGTAAATCTTACGTCGCAACAGCACTTTTGTAAAGTTAAAACCCGAATACACACACTGAAAAAAATTTAGACCCAATATTTAAAAAAAAGTTTCCAGAAAAGATGTTCAGCCTACGGCTTTACCGTCTCTTAAATAAGACTTTAAAAGTTTCCAACTTTTTTTACATCACACCAATTCATTTCGATAAAAGAAAGCTTCTTCTTACTTACCAATACGATGCCGTTTTTCAAACCAAAAAGCTACGAAATTGTTTTGCAGTAATTGCATTGCTTGTTTGTCAAGTTTCAAGGGTTTATATTTACTACATAGCAAACCAGATTGACAAAATGAATATGTTGCTTCCCTTCATTCTTGCAACAGGACTTATATTAATTGGACTATCTATTTTTATTTTCTATTCCAAAGACGTGTGCAGAATAATCAACGGATTATTCACCCTATTCCGCTATTTGCATCGTAAGTTTATATCATCAAAACTGCTCAAAACATTTTATGTAAATATTTAATCTAATTTTAGGAATCTACATGCCGGATCATCTACCCAACAAGAATAAACTGAACAGGATTCACGACACTCTACTATACTTTATGGGAACAAGCTTGATGCTGGATGGTTGTGCTGTTATAATTTTCCTCTTCTTGGATCCATCTGGTGTACTATTCGTTGGAACTCTAATTCCTTCAAAGTATCTCCCATTTCCCCTAAAATTATTTCTATTAGTCGTTGAGTCATATTTCATAATATATTTGGTTGTCGCAACCGTTCTCATAACTGGATTAGTCACCATGTACGGCTTTTATGTCACGGTGATCTATACAACGGAATTACGATTGGGCCAAAAACCAGAAAAATACAGAACACATAGCGCTCTAAGAAGTGACCCGTCAAAACTCAGGCATGTCTATGTAGCCTTTCAGGTTCTGCATAAAAATATGATTTGTATATTTGGACCATATCTTGTAAATTTCAATGCGGCATTTATGTTGACCGCCATATACTTAAACGTTACGATGATTAGGCACTGGGAAGAATTAGAGGTGTACGCTAACGCAACACTTGTCATGACTGCGTTTGCTGTGTATGGTATTTGGATTGGAGATTTGGAGTTTGGAAAGTTGTTATTTTCTAGAGGACAGAAAGTGCTAAATAGTTGGAAAGGTAAATGTTGGGGTTCCAAATTTGAAACTAGTTACATGAACAAGTTTAGAGGATCATGTAAACCGATTGTGTTGGCTTATGGAACACAGTTTGTTATCAACAAAGGGAAGTTGTTCATATTCTTTAGGGGTGTGGTTAGAGGCACAATGCGAGTTCTCTTGACTACAAAGCGTTAGCTTTCCAAAATGAAAATCCAAAGAAAAATAATTCTGTTTAAATTGCAATAAAATAAAATAATTATTTAAGTATACTTCCTGAAGCAATATTAAGCCTTAGAAATAAGTTACGACAATTTATGTTATATCCAATTTTTTTGTAAATTTAATTTAGAAATTTAAAATGATATAAATTCAGATGAAAATTCTAAACTATTTATTATCATAGAATCAAGCAGAATTTTGTTATAGTCCATGTTGTAGAACTGACTTTTGACCATGGTCATTTTACCAATATTCATAACGCCGGAATTTTTCCGCATATGATATTATTTCATGGTCGAAATCCACATCTATTATTTAAATATTAGTATAATCAATGTTCCTTTATGTATTGAAAGCGACCAAAAGTTTGGAAACTACCCATGCTATTTATTAATCTAATAAAATGTTTTAATCAACTTTTTGGAAAAGTTTCTCCTCTACAATCATTCTTTGCATCTCTACATATTCACATTGGATTTTCTTGTGAAATTGTCAAATAACTCATTTAAGCTAAGACTCGACTGTTGATTTTAAAAATACAATTGAAGATACCGAGAGCATTGCAAGACACTAACAGAAAAAAATGCTCAGCCAACGGTTTTATCGTCTACTTGAGCAAGCTTTCAAGTTAGCAAACATATTTTACATTTGCTCAATTCAATTTAACCCTCAAACCTTACTATTAGTTAATCGCAAGGAAGACAAATTTGAACGGAAACAAAAACAGAATATTACAATAACAAGCAGTGTTGTTGTTGGCTTTGTAATTAAAATCTACGTTCACTATTG
>JAHZMV010004124.1:0-14744 GCA_027743765.1 Coecobrya sp. COE2 | reverse complement strand
CTGCCATCATTTTCTCACGTTCCACCGTCGTCAAATCCCAGTTTTCAATATCCTCGTAAAAGTTGCTGCTAGTGTGACTATTCAGATTATTCGTTGGACTATTGTTATTGCTACTACTACTGTTATTGTTAATGTCGATATCCTTTTGCTTATAATGGTGATGATAGGCTTTATTGTCTTTCTCCGAATCGGTGTCAGCGGCGGCACCGGTAGCGGTCAAGTCGTCGCCACTTGACTGTTGCTGCGAGTGCGAATTTTGTTGCCGATGCTGATTGCTGCTGGGTGGAGGCTGGTAAAGGTCTTTGCCTTGAATCACTTTGCGAATTCTCTTCACTTGACATTTCAATCCATCCAGTTTCATTCGGAATATTTTACTAGAGAAAAAATGGTAGAGAATAGCTATATATTATTCCTACACGAAGAACGCTCTGCTCAATTATTGCGTGGTGGTTGAAATTCGTCTTCTTATTGGCTGCACAGCAAAATAATAGGACAATGCAAATCTTAAACCTGAAGATCGAGTCACAACAACAATATTAGGTCCTCATATTGCACTCGTTTTTGGACGTGGTGGTGGCATGCGTTTTCCTTTTGACGGATTACAACAATGGAGGACGACAAGAACAGCACCAAAAATCATAATGTGCTCACGTTCAGCTTCTCATTCAATTGTCAATTTTTCTTTATTTCTCTATAATCGTTTGACGTAACGCCCAATTTCTTGTTCAAAACAAAACTAACAATATTATTATTATACAGTTATGTATATCAGTTGTGACAGATGCTTTGCGCGTTGGCTTTTTTATATTATCTTCAGCAGATTCTTGAAAAGCACATTAAACACTTTTATGAAACTTTACACATACACACCGGTTGAGGTTGCAAAAAAGAGAAATGCGCGTGGGTGTTTATAAGGAAAAATGTATGAGTATGATTTTGTTTTCTTGAAAGCCGGATATGGATGAAGATGATGACAGCGAGAACACCTTAAAAGGACTCCCTCAACTTGATTTTCATTTCACCTAGTTTTTTTCTCTACTGTTGCGTTGTGCTGTGCACTGCATACAAATGTCGGCCTGGAAAGCGAAAGGTTACTTGTGATCACCACAGGAAAAAATGTTGGTCACAGAAACACATTGACTTGTTGTTGTTGATGTGGGAGGAAGAGAAAACAGACAGAAAAGCGTTGCAGAATATATGTGTATTACGCACGCGGCAGTGTACTATACGCACAAAATGTCAGGCCAAACTGAACACATCACTACCAACAATCAACTCGGTCGGTACATATAAAATGTATGTATTGTTTATTATCTTAAAATGTAATTAAAAACTGTAAAAATTTTGTATAGAAAAAATGTGTGTATCAAGTTCACGATCCGAAGAAAAAGAAGAATAAATATTGAGAACCGTTTTGTCGACGAAAGAGAGATGCTTTTGTGTGCATTACCACAGCAGATTAATGTGCTGCTATTATTATCTTCTTATAATAATAATGGTAATAGGCAACCTTTATTTATTGACATAGTGCAGGGAGCAGGTTGTAGGCAGCCAGGTTAACAATTTACCTGATTCGGGTTGTGAGTATTATTGTGCCTGCTCCACCGTGGTGGCGGCGGCCGTGGAGGTGAACACAACAGCAGAAGGAGACCGTGTAAAGCCATCCTCTAACCAGACAAGAATTATCTCTCTTTATGTAATTTTGAAAAATATACGGAAGGAAATTGCCCTGCTGCACAGTATATACACAGAGATTACTCTTTTCACCGTGCCTAGTCTAGCATTGCAAAAAAATTAACTGAAAAATCCTTTTTTCATGTAAAATCGAGAGAATTTTCTCACATGAAGATTTGCAGATGTTTCTCTCTGTCTCTGATGCTGCTTCACTCAGCAGACTCCTCGCAGCTTCTGCTTCTCGCTAACAAGCAGTATAATATATAGTGCATCTTTTTCTTGCTCAAAAGATGATCTCTCTTGCTGAATGACTTTTTTCGTTGATGATTACGATGATGATAGTACTGTTTTCTGTTGTTACTCTATCGTGTAGTCACTATTAACTCTTTTTATTCACTCACGTCAAGAAGTAGAATGAGGAAAAGGAGATGAGAACATACATAACATGATCTCACGGTTCAGTTCATATTTTTAAAACGGTTATTCATTCTTCTTATTGAAATCTTTCTCTCTCGTCTATTATCCTTCTATTATTACACACTCGACTATGCACTCTAAAAATTGTACGTGTACGCGTGTGTTTATGAATGTGCCTGTCTGAAGAGCAAATCTATTATTTCTTTCATTTAGCTAACCACTCAAAAATATGTGTGCTCAGTCACTCCTACACACTTTATGAAAAAAAATACTCGCTAATAGTTGATAAACGTGTGAGGGTATTTTTGCATTCAATCTCTGAAACTTTATTTAAAACATTCACCGATTTTAATCAGCTTTACGTAGTAGATACAAAGATTATGATGAGGTGCGTTTTCAGCCTAGTTAAATTTAAAATACCTGACAGGCTAAAATTGGTTTGCTTTTATTAAACACACAACAGTGTATGCGTCTTCACACAAAATGAATATTCAGCACATATTACGTTTCCGTAAGAAGCACCACTCTTGCGTGCCATACCGGTCAGCAGTACAATTCAATTATTTTTATGATGAGATGAGGAGGATGATTATCTTAACGTGCCCCTTCACTTGAACAGAACATCATACACAGTTAAATTAACAGGCTATATATATATATCGTAGTTGAGAAATTTTGAAAAGTTATTGCTACAATCCCCTTTACCGTCATTTTTCTTTCGTATATCTAGCATGTTACACCTTGTTAATGTTTATAATAAACAAACTTAACTGCTATACTGCTGTGATTGCTATTTATTATTGTTCCATAAACGCATAAACAGGCGCATTATGCATTGTTGCTCTTCTGTCTGTCAGTAGATAGACACGCACACGCACGCAATGAGCAACCTAATAAATCATTTACAATCTTGTTTCTTAAGCGAAGCCTGATTTTTTCTCATTAATAAGCAATCATTAATGACTATAAACATAGAAATGTAACTGGCATGAAAATAACAATAATATATTAAGTTGATTAATCATTTTCATTTCATTAGCCAATCTGAGAAACCGTTTTTACAATTGCTCACTTCAGGGCAAATATCATGTCTGGCTGCTTCCCCTACAAAAAAAACCCAGAGCCGATATCTTTACAGAGTGGCTTTGCCAGAGCTCAGGTCATTTTTCACACAAGCTGTTATTGTACCACTAAAATAATCTAACTTGATTCCACATCAATCCAATCACCGCCGCAGCCCAGAACTCATCTTCGTTCTCTGTGTGCGTCTATGATGATGCAGTTGTTGGCAAATCGTATAGGAAAAAGGGAACAATTTTTACTCTTGCGCGTAATAATATTATCATCGTATGAGATAATTGTACAAAATGTCGAACAAGAAGAAGCTGTGATTATCCTGTTATATGATTCTATTGCAACATTTTTTTATTATTATTGCACTTACTTTTTGTATGTTCACACTTTTACACTGAACAAACTTAATTGTCCTGTTACTACTACTGCGCGTTACACATGACTAGAAGACCACATCACTAACCACACTTACACACAAAACGGGCAGTTTATGGATTTTACTGAGTGAGTGTGGTGTGAAAAAATCTCTTTGCGCTCAGCTGCCTTACATTTTTGCTTCTAATATCTTTTCTGATAATCTTACCAAGAAGGGAACTGTCAGGAGTCAGATTTCTTTCGTGATTGTAAATACTGCACAGAAAGCAGTAAGTGTTGGAAAAAGACAGGGAGAGAGCAGAGTTCCTCTTGTAATGTAATATGTAGTACATGCATACATACATACATGCATGTCTACATTTTATACATGAGCGAAATGAAACATGCCAAAAAGTGCTTACTTTTTTAGATGATGAGAATGAGAATGAAAGGATTCTTTACACCAGCGACACGACAACATTGTTGTAATAATAGCCCCTGTATAATATTTTCATATACACACATACAAGTGGTATCTTTATGTGTGTTATCCACTATCCACCAAGAAAAGTCGATAACACTTTGCTAGAGATTGTGTGACAGGAGGAGGCATGCATGCATGCATGGTGGTAGTAGCGTAGAAGCAGAGGAGAAAACAAAAAGGAAGTTAAGAGAGAAAAAGAAGACGAAGGTGCAATGCATTCTCTGTTTTGGTTGTTGTCAGTCGGTCGGGTATCCACCCGATTTTCAGTGGGAATCTTATATAACTTATGCATACATACCATACCCCTCTCTTGTCTGTCCTGTGTCTCTCCGCAACGCAACAGCACAACACCAGCAAAAAATCCTGAGAGATAAAATATTCACGTTGAGTCATCAGCAGCAGAGTAGGCAACATGAGAGCACAGAATCACAGCCTTGCGGCGACTTCTGCAAAGCTTTTATACGAATCAAGGGATATTATTATATTATGAGCCTTTTTTATTTTCTTTCTGTTCGGCGATATGATATGCCGTTGCCATCAAAGTTTGCAAAAGAAAGAGAAGCACAGGAATTTAATGACGAGATGATATCATGTTGCATTGCAAATAATATAATGTCTATTTCAAGTTTGTGCCATCATCGGCAACAAAAGTGAGTAACAACGAGAGGGCGATAAGGCATTTTATTATTATGCCATCCATGCGGCATGTTGTGTGTAGGTAAGTGCGCTATAAAAATATTGATGCTGCAGCAAAGCTTGTAGCATAAACCCAATGGCATTATTTTTCCATGTTTATCAAAGCAGAGCATCATCGTCATTGTTATCAGCCAGAAGCTCCTGCAAAAGTTGTAACACAAAAAAGTGCCAGTACCCGTAGCACAGGCCAAAAACCCAATAATGAAATGCAAACAAACTGATACCAGTATAATTTTTCATGTAATTACGCAGTCCAAGTGGGATAATGGGAGATGCAATTTGCATACTGATTGACTCGATTAAGGTCTTTGCTGCACCAGCAGCGGTGATACAATAATATGCATTTCTTGGCATTGTAGTACATTTGTTATTCGATTAAATAACATTGCCGTCTGCTGTTTCACATGCAAAGTAGGGTAGAAACTGCAGAGAGCAGCGACCAACCCAAAAGGCTTGACAAAGCTCATTGCACAATATGTAGAAGCAAAAAATGCCGAAATTGCAGATCCTCAAGAGCAAATTGAGAATCATTTAGTCAGACAAATAAGCTGAGTATAATATTGACGGTTGGAAAATTAGTTTCAAACTGTATGTTTGTGACATGAGTAGAATATCAACTTCAATGTTCTATGCCTCATCCTGAAAAATTTCAGGCTAGCATGTCACAAATACAACTGTAAATTAAATAACTTGTTAATTGGCACTGCTTGCATTCCTGCTTGGTTCCTCCGGTCTAGAAAAAGAGTAGAATGACACTGTTGTTTATTTAAAACGGAGTTAGATAGAGCGTTTATTGAGGCAATAGACAAAAGTAAGAATTTAGAATGCGCTCTGCTAAGGAAGGATTATTTTAAGGATTATTTTTAAATTCCAAAATAGATAGCAGATGGACTGACTATAGAAGATGATAATAATTTTGATCACGATGGACCACGAAGTAGATGTGTCAACATGTCAATTAGTGGTTGCTGCTGTCTGTCACACAATCATGATTTGAGATAACATGCATAGTAGCAGAAAGAGGATTTTTGTCTTGCACTAGTTATCTCACTGTCTATACCATTATAGCATTCTCTGATGGCTTGGTTTAGTTGCAGAGACATATTTTTATTAAATGAGTCCTTTAACTACTTTAAACATAAAGCTTAATTCTCTGCCCTCTGATTAAAACAAAAATTATAATGTGCTTTTGTAATTGAAAGTGTGAATTCGAGCTAGAAACCAAGATACAAAGTATATTGCTGAGTTTGAGATCTATGAATAATATTCAGCATAACGGGCCATGATCCTAGCGGAAAATATTACGAATGCTTAACCGACCATTTAGTACTTTGGCATTTTCATTATTATTGCAATATTATGGTAATTTTAAATTCTGGTTTTTAAAATAAGTAGGTATGTATCTAAATTAGGGATTTAAAAAGTAGCACATAAATCATAAGGGGATGATTATTGGAAGTAATGAACGAAAGATGTAATACGATGAGGCTTGAATTATGGTCTTATGAATATTCAAGCAGTAATTTTTAAAACCATGATGTCTTGTTTCACTTCAGAAGAATACTCTTGGATTTGAACTGTAAATTTACAAAAATGTCAGAATTATACGAAAAGATCGTGTATGAATTGGAATTATGTTTTCTTCACCGGAGACTATTGAAAATGAATATCTATTTGATAAGTTAATACTATTGTTTAACGGGAATTGCTCATTATTGACTCTTTTCTGAATATTTCTCCACATGAAACAAAACAAGACAAATGAATTCAAATATCCATTAGAATTATGTAGGATTACGAATCTTAATTGAAGATGATAACGAGATGTGCTGCACTAAATATTATACAGTTGTCTGACCAAGCCCATTGTTGAGTATATGACTTATCTATCATATAATTTGTAATCCTTAGCGCAGCTTGAATGGATAATTGGTAAATGAGAGCTACCTATACAATATTACGATTGCGATAAAAACGGAACGCGTTCACCTTGTGGATGAAATGCAAGTACATATATATAATATGAAAAAGTACAACAAATGAGCAACAAAGTTGTAAGAGCATTTCCACATGAAGAATGATGACCTCCCACACAACTTACACCTCTCTACTCTCAAGGATTTTCTTCAATGCCGATGAGGATGCAGTATTTGCCTTTGCTTATACACTAATGATGGCAGAAGTGGTAATAATTGTGAACGAATTATTGTTTCACATTGAAAATAATTCATATACATATACTCAATGCAATACGCACGTGATACTGATGATCTCAAACAAAGCTCATGGATAAAGATGGATGCATACCTATTCTGGTTATAAAGTGATGTCCTGTTTATAGAAATTAGAAATACGCATATACATAGGCTATAAGTACTTTTATTTTATTGTTCAGCGTGTGAACTAGAAAAAACAAAAGCGGAAATGGGCATGCCAGCAGCAACCAGAAAACTGCTATGCTTATAGAAATTAGAAATACGCATATACATAGGCTATAAGTACTTTTATTTTATTGTTCAGCGTGTGAACTAGAAAAAACAAAAGCGGAAATGGGCATGCCAGCAGCAGCCAGAAAACTGCTATGCATCAAAGGATGCAACGGACACGGACGGATCATCAGAGTTTCATCCGAGGAATTAGATATAATTTCATAGAACATATAAATTAAGAAACTGTTTATAATTTCATAATTCAAATTCGGACCTAAGGACCTAATTCGGACCTGGATCCCATCAAGTTAGCACCTTTGTAGAATTATTTTTAAAAATAAACTAAGCGAATTTAAAAATAACATTTTTGATATATTCTAAAATCAAATGCTCACCTTTTTTAACAGACCAAGTTGCATAGTGCAGAATAATGGAGTTGTGCAAGTTGACTTTATAATATTAACTCATCTTTTGAAGAACGTAAAAATAGTGGTCGTTAGTACACGGGTTAGCAGTCTCCTCAAAACCCATAACCACCAAACCATCATAAGCGAGCCGTTGAACTCAATTACGTATTCCAATATTGCAATGCCAATCAACGACATCCTCCTATGTTGTTGTGGCTTCATTGCGTGAATGCCTAATTTTGCAAACTGAAAACTTGACAAAGCCTTCACGGCCAAGGTACACGACTGCATGAACTGAAGAAAACGGCATAGACCTATGAATTCGTAACAAACGAACAATTAACTAAAAGACTTCATATAGCTATCTGTGTGTAATCATGCAAATACATAGGATTCCTTGTAGCAGTTAGCGTTGTTCGTGTGTCGTGTCCTATTTCGAAAATCAGCATTACTTCAGCATCAGCAACTTGCAGATAGGATCAGTTTGCTACAACACTAAGAAACACTGCAGCGAGCGTGTTTGTGTAAGTCTCCTGTGGACGTATAGACATTTCGTTTGGAAATACAAGTCTATATCTATATTCAATTATTGAAACTACTGAAGTTGTCGTAAGTGTTGTTTGAGATTATGTTACAGTTACACTTTTCAGTTCGCGTAAGTGGATGAATTTTAGATTTATTTTTCCAATATTTAGAAATCCCTCCTAAAGCGGCAACTGTAAAAATGGAGGAAATAACGCAGATAAATCACGAAAATCAACCTGAGTTATCAATTAACACCTTAGCGGAGAGCGTTCGAAAGGCATTGTTAGGTAAATAATATTATTAAACTAATATGCGTGGTAATTACTAACGGATTAGAGTTTTCATGATTCATTTTAAAAACATTATTTAGAGACTTACGATGTGTCTGCTCCAGTGGAGTGCACCAATTTCCTGATTCGTTGCTTACGCGTCAAGGACTACGACGTTGAAAAGGCTGCAAAGCTTGTGAAAAACGTGTCGCAATCCCTGACTGCTCTGGGGAACGACATGCTGGACAAATTCCAGCCGAAACTTTACAAGGATCTGTACTTCAATGGTGTATTCACAGTTTTGAGCTCAAGGGATGACCAGGGACGGCAGGTGCTTATTTCCAGAATGGGTAAGTATTTTAATTTTCAGATGAAACAATATATGTAGTATATTTTGAAACCATCTTTCATCGCATAACATTTACTAGGCAAATGGGATACCAAAGTTTTCGATTTTGATGAAGCGACCAGTGCCGCCATGTTGCTTTTCGGATATGTCGTCGCTAATTCAGCAGAAACTCAGAGAAATGGCGTTGTCTTTGTTTACGATCTCAGTGGATTCGGAATGCGTCATGTGAAGGCAATGAAACCAAGCAGGTTACTGTTTTGCAGCTTAGTTTAGCCAAGGACTAATTTTTTGGAGATATTTTTTTGTTAAATAAGGCTATTTTAATTTAATGACAGGTTAACACAGTTGGTTCGAATGATGCAGGATGGGGCTCCAGGAAGAATTAAAGGGATTCATTTTATATTTCACCCCAGAGTGTTTAGTATTATTTACAAGCTTGTGAAACCTTTTCTCAAGGAAAAAATTACGAAAAGGGTAAAAACCGTTTGTGCTCGTCTTATCTTCAAAAAGCTCGTTTCCTATTTTAAATAACGTTGGTTTTTATGTAGGTTCACTTTCATGGGGATGATTTAAGCTCACTTCACAAGCACATTAGACCGGAAATTCTAACGACATCGTTGGGTGGTTTTGAAAAAGAATCAGTTGGAATGGATATGACCTTGCTTCAAAAGCTAATCTGTGAAGATTCAATTCATAAAGGTAGAATATTTTATCACAAGATTGCTTGCAATATAATGAAAACGATTGAAATTTATAATAACAATATTTTTATTCCTGATTTTCAGAAGTGATAACTTATGGCATTCCAGCTAATTAATTTGTTCTCCTCCTTATAATAGTAAATAATTACATACTAAATGATAAAATACCACAGAGTCTGTATACTTTTTAAAAAACATATACGAATATTTAAAATAGTTTTATACTATTTGTGAAACTAAATCTATAATTTTATCTTTGTACATAATTTCGTTGCAAGTTACCCCATATAGTATTTACGTTTCGCTGCAGTTATTTTTAATCAATATTTTTATAAAAGAGCTAAAATAAAACCCATCCCACGTACAAAATCTTTCAATCCAAAACCGAACGATAAAATGTTGGAGATTGGAAGGAAACTACTTTTTAAGCGTTTCATTCACAAAACTATAATATTGCTTGCATAATATCCCACTTTGTATTTACAGACCCAATGCCCATATATGCATAGATCAAATACAAGATAATTAGAGCAATTTTGGCAAATAAAGTTGTGGCTTCAATTTTTATGATGTTACTTCATCGCGTTTTAATTTTAACTGGTGCATATTAATTAATTATTTTGCTTGGTCTCTTATGCCACGCGTTATAGCACCACGCACTAGCCTACCCGTCCAGCAGTAAAAAAATGGTCTATTGATCTGCATTGCATGCGGAATAGTGTGTAGGCTGCCAAGTGTTCTCTGCGTACAATCCAACATATGATCCATGTTTGTGTAGGCACATTGCTTTCTCTTTTCACCTTTCCTTCAATTTGTGAATTAATTATCATTTGTACTTATCTAGGTAGTAAATGATGGATAGTTTGTAGTAGTTAATCCACTGATCATATTTTGAAATGATAAAAGGCAAAATATTTGTTTAGATTTTGTTGCGTTATTACGTGTCAGAAAAAATGTTGTAGCGCTGTGTTTTGCGCAGTGGGATGGCAGCTAATGATAATAGTGTTATATCGCTTGAATAATTGCGTAGTTAGTTAAGAATTGTAACGGAAGTTGCCAATCATTTTTTAGAATGTAGGCAATTTTCGCGTTGAAATCCTTCAGTATGTTTCGCTTCCGTTCTTCCTGTTGTCGTTGTCGACCCTGCTGGAGAGCGTCGCCCGCGCCATTCTTTCGGTTACACTTGAAAACGGTGATTCCGTTGTTTATTTTAACCACTCTTGGCCTTGTGGTTTTGTCCGAGAATGTGGATGACCATGGTGGCCGGGTAACAAATGACCGATCTGCACGGCTATCCAAACACCCGGTTGTGATTGTCGTGTCATTTGATGGGTTCAGGTACAATTATTTCAAAAGGACGGACACGCCTAATATGGATATCGTTAAGGATAGTGGCGTATGGGTTGACTATATGCGCAATCAATTTGTCACAAAGACCTTCCCCAACCACATGAGCATTGCCACCGGGTAAATTTAAGAATAAATATTTAAACCGTTTCATGAAATAAATTTGCATTTTCTTTTCTCATTTTTATTGTTTGAATACAGGTTGCATGCTGAAAGTCATGGTGTGACAGACAATACATTATACGATCCGAAATATGGGCGGATACTAGACTTTCATTTTCCGGAATTTTGGAACTTTGATAATCTTACAATGCCTCTGTGGACGTTGAATGAACTAGCTGGAGAGGGACGTCGAAGTGGTGTTATGATGTGGCCAGGTTCGCCGTTTCCTTTTGGCGAGAAGGAAACCGTGCCGTCCCGCGTTGTCTCCTGGAATGAAAGTTACGGGTTTGAAACGCGAGTTGATCTTGTGGTCGACTGGATCACGGATGAGCGAGAACCTGTAAATTTGGTTTTTCTATACTTTGAAGAACCAGACGAGGTTGCTCACGGGTATGGGCCGGAATCGCCGGAGGTTACCCATTATATTACTGCAGTTGATAACACGACAGGATACCTGATAAAGAAATTGAAACATTTTGGGCTGTACGATAAAGTCAATGTAATCTTGTTGAGTGATCACGGCTTCCAAGAGGTAAACAAAGTGACACTGGTTCTCTACCCATGTACATTATTATGAAGTTTTAAATCTTGAAGGTAAATTGAAATTAATATTTATATACTTGGTAGGTTAAACAACAACACATGATCAATATCACTAGCGTTTTGAAACAAGAATGGTATGAACCTTACGGTTATTCTCCTGTGATGCACATTTTGCCAAAGGATGGCCACTACGACGAAGTGTACAGCTCTTTGTACAATTTTTCGAAAAGTAAGAACTTTTCTGTTTACAAAAAGGAAGAAATAGATCCCCTCTGGTTTTACAGTAAAAATAGGCGAATTATGCCTATTGTGCTGGTGGCCGATCTAGGATTTGTCTTTGACGATTTTCAAAAGAACATTGAAGCGTACAATGCAAAGTTTAATTTCACCCGTAAGCACATAATCAAAATTAAAAGCCACCATGCTATTTAATTATTGCATAAATAATTTTTACCATTCCATTCTAAACATCTAGCGAGTCCTAATCGCGTTTATGGAACTCACGGATATGATAATCACCAGTTACCAATGGCCCCCTTCTTTATGGCCAGAGGTCCTGCTTTTCGGGTGGGCCATCAAGGAGATGTTTTTGACAATGTGGATTTGTACCCGCTCATTTGTAGAATTATCGGACTCAAACCCGCTCCAAACAATGGGTCATTGAGTAACGTTTACCAATTTTTGAAAAGGAAAGGCTTTGCCATGGGCAGTCCTGTGGGCTGGGTTATGGGTAGGACTCCAGAAACTTGTCGCGATGATGCAATGTAATCTATGAAAATGGAGGAAAACGTACGTAAAAATGTAATTCTATCTAAACTTTTAATACAGGAGCAGCGGTAATTATAGGAATCACTTTGATCCTGGGAATTATGTCTGCTTTGGTGTCTGGAAGACAACGGAGAAGACGTGAAGGAGTTCCTGACATGTCAAATATCAGGTATTTAAACTGTGATAAATGCAAATAATAAAAAAGTCTTTTTCCCAAAGGAATCTGTTTGCTCATTTGAAATTTCTAATTCAGAGAATTCATTGAGATTGGTGGGGGCGGTGATGGGAAGTCCTCTAATGGCTTTCCTGTCAACACTGAAGAATGTCAGGCACTTCTCTTATCTTCTTCCACTGAAGAGCTATAACGTGCAGGGATAAAAGTTTTTACCTTTTTAACAACTTTACATCATCATTATAAAAAAAGTTAGCCGGAGAAGGAAACAATTTAGTTCATCCACACGAACGATAAAGCAAAATACGCAAAATCCTTTCTTTAGTAAGAAGTGGATCCAAATAATATAGTCCTCCATACGTTAAGATAAGTCTCAATATTCATGACGCACTTCCGAGATTTTAGAATAGGTAATAGGTATTATTTTTTGTCAATTCCCACGACGTACCTGAACAAGGACATATAAATTAATCTTTTTTCTATCCAAATATTTATTCGATTTAAAAAAGGAAGAGGGGTTCACTGAGACCATTTATTGTAGTTTCGTGTTTCTCCCTACCAAAAATTTGTGATATGATTTTTTACTGGCTACAGTGTGAAGATTGTGATTTTTCAGTTGGTTTATTTCTTACACAAAGCATTTATTTATGTATGTAAAATTATTTTGATGGGTACTTTTCTAGTAGATGATTGTTCCAATAAGGTTCATAATGGTTTATTTATAAGATTTAGCTATATTTTCATTGACTATAGAATAAGACCTAACTTACATTGAAAATAGAGTAAAAAATTGTGGAATGGAATTGACGTGGGATTGTAGAATCAAAATAGTCATTATATCAAATAGTAATTACACCCGGGTGCCTCATACAAAAATCCATTTAACCGAACTTATTAACTGCATATTATATTATTGCAAGTATCTCATTTAAAAAATATCAGCAGGTTGTGATGTGATGATTCTTTATTTTGTCATGTTTGTCCTGACGCTACTGGCAGAAAAGGAAGGTTTGGGTTCTGATTTATATTTTCCGTCTGTCTTTTGTACTTTGGTGCATTTTGTTTTAATCAAGTCAGTCTAGTCACAAGAAATTAGGTGAATTGTTTAAATTTGTTTATCCATTTTACTTATTTTATGTAATAATTAAAGATGTTGGGAAAAAAGATGAAGGTGCCTTGAAATATTATCAACGCCTCTTTTTCGAGTTACCAATTTCTTACAAAAGCATGTCATAATATGAATCTATCATTCTTTGCCATCGAATAATTACTATTCAATTAAATCATTATTTGATTATTACATACAAGTTAAGTTATATCACATAAATTATTTTAATGTCATTTTCAAAATTTTACATTGTGAAGAATAATATAAATTGAACTATTAAATACTTGATAACATAAAAATTAAAATAAAAACGCTTTATTGTTCCCTGATTTATTTTTACGTTTAACTTCTAATTTTAACCTAAGCATAAAAACATACGGTTAAAACATTGCACGGTAAACACTAAGTTATTATGTGAGAACTAAAAATGTGCTCAATAAAAATTTCGCCCACTATTCACGTAAAAACAAGGCCTGTCAAAAGATTAAAACTTAAAAATATAGAATCATGATAAAAAGTTGTTCCAATAATAATTGTTTATGCGATAAAAATTGACTGAATGAAAATTATTATGCTCTTTGAGGTATCACTATGAATCTGGGATCCGTTTATAAAACGAAACTTTATAGTCAATTTCAGGAATATTTTCCAAGTATTTACATTCGTTACTGCTACAACTTCCACTACTGCTGTTACTGCTTCGCCTTTCTGGTAAATTAGTTGTCGTTCCGTCAGCAGCAACAGTAGCCTCTTCTCTTTCTTCACGCTGATTCCCATTGGCATCAACGACCTCTTCACCGAGTAACTCTTTTCTTAATTCTTGTACGAGCGGACAATTCTGTAATAATTCGACAGGTCTGGGTGGTGACACCTCGCAAATCTTTTCGAACATTGGCGATTCTTCTTCTTCAGAATCCAACACTACTCGGGGTGGTGAAACCTCATCAATTTTCTCAAACATGGGCGATTCCTCTTCGGAATCCTCTTCCTCAACTTCCTCTTCTTCTTCTGCTTCTTCCACTTCACTGTCTTCACCTGGCAATTTTATGCTGGCAAGATCCACTTCCACCGGTTCGGGAGGGGGTGGTGGTGGTGGGGGCATTTCCGGTTTGTCTGGGACCTTGCTTAATCTCATCTGCGAAAAGTATGAATCTGGCTCTTCGCCGGGGGGTAATGGCTCTTCTTCCTCGTCATTTGATATGAGCATTCTTGAGCCACCTGGTGGAGAAGAGCAAGCGTCGTCACACATTGGTGGGGGTGGCGGC
>JAHZMV010004122.1:0-17037 GCA_027743765.1 Coecobrya sp. COE2 | reverse complement strand
ATTATTGTCATCGTTTTGTTGCTGATGGCCTTCAAGGCGGTTGGAGTTGTTGTATGCTTCAAATTTAGGTTGTACTATTGGTGCTGTCCACCGTCACCACCACCACCGGATCCAATAGAGCAATATCAAATACGTGAATTTCACCGAAGGCAGCAAATGGCGAATCAACATGCAGGTATGCTTGCATATATATTACCTTAGTAATTAATTGAGCTATTTTACACGTAAAGTTTTTTATCTTTAGGATTTCCATCACCAACGTATTCATATGGACCCAACACAGGAATTCAAAGCTTACCAGTGAACGACTCTCATTTCATTGTTCATGAAAAACAATCATCATTTGTGCAGAAGGTTCAGAATATTTAAGTTAATAAAAAGTCATAAAAGAGAGGATATCATGCTAAAATATTTTTCGTTCGTTTAGGTTGATTTTATTTATGAAATATTTATATCATGTATAATTATATGCGTGCCAGCTAATCACACAATAACATATTTTACAAATTGAGTTATTATGCAACCAACAATAAACTTTATTTCACCGCTTGATGATTTGAACAGATGTCGGTAGAACTGCATAAGTAGGTCGTTTTCCACGCTCTGATCCACGTCTAGTGCCAACCTTTATCGTTTGTGCAGAGCAATGAATTTGATTGGTGTCATTTCATGTGATGCTGTAGGACTTTCTGGGTTCCTAAAGTTTTGAGGCAGAGGGAACACAATAACAGTTTTTCGGGGGCTATGACATTTTTTAGGTGCTCCGTCAGGGATCTTGAATGGCTATTGGCAGATATTGCATGCAGGTGTGGGTTTGTCGGGGCTGGGATCTGGCCTATCATTTTTTTCCGAAGATAAGTCACAACCCCCACACAACTCACAAACATTTACAATTAATCTCGCCTCCATTTACCTACCCTATAATTAAAAAGTATGCACAATTAAATTTTACAATACTTTATCCAATTCTCAATTTAGATTTCCTGACAGTGACAATTTAAAAAATACTAATTTTACCGTGCTGGTGCTTGAGCAGCTTGGTAATTGGCAAAATATTTTGTGCTCGCTATCAAAAACAAAAATCTGTCTGATGGCTGAAGCTGTGAGTCAGCAGAGCTGGTTGAGCTTCTGTGCTGCTTGCTGACAAAAGAATTTCTGCTGCATATTCCCCATTTTTTTGCAGAAACAAAGACAATGTTACAGATATTTAGTGAATATGCAGTCATCAGAAACAAATTGTGGATTAATAGTTGTTAGATAGTTTTTCTTTAAGGTTTTTAATTGGCGTATGTAAATATGTACAACTATGTATTATAACATGAAATTAATATCTAGAGTTAATTTTATAAATCCGGGAAAAGTTATGATTACCAGATGGTCTAAACCTTTACAAAGTTAACTTATGGAATAAAC
Source organism: Coecobrya sp. COE2 (assembly GCA_027743765.1). Taxonomy (NCBI): domain Eukaryota; kingdom Metazoa; phylum Arthropoda; class Collembola; order Entomobryomorpha; family Entomobryidae; genus Coecobrya; species Coecobrya sp. COE2. The sequence continues at coordinate 15,624 of JAHZMV010004122.1, read as the reverse complement.
TTTATTGTGATAACTATCCAATTATTTAGTATGCTAAAATAATTGATGTAATAGTTTAATATAAATACTAGTCTCCATTAATAAGCAAATCAATATAATATATATACATATACGTACACAACCAGTAATGTAATGCATTTGTCGTGGACGATAGTATTGATGATAATCATATATATTGAAAAAAACCGCTCACATTAAATGCCGGTGTTAATTAATTTTCGCTTACAACAGTTGGGCTGGCAATTAAATTAACGTAAATCTTAACCTATCTGTTTAACATTAAGAACATTGAAATTTTCATATGTGATGGGGTTCTCCCTTAAACTGGAAAGTGGCTTGAATTATAAAAACTCCTTTACAAATTTGTCACTCATCTAAAGGATTCATATCTTGACACTCAAGTGCCAAGTGGTTTCGAGTGTGGGCTAGAAGTATGTGAAGCAGCTGTGAATAGAATTTACCAATATAAATTTAATATGTAGTAAAAAATTATATTACACTTATTTTTAGTTTCTACTAGTTATTCGCCGTCTGTTGTCCACGTCTTCTCTCTCACTTAACATATATCATTTCTGATTTACAGAAAGTTGACGAAAAGAAATATCAATAATTCCATTTTATAGTAATGAAGGTATTTCATTCATTTTAGTGTGCAATATTTTCCTAATGATGAATTATTATTTTTTAGAAATGTCAAACGAACGTCGTAAGGCAAAAATGACAAATCGATTTTGCCAAACACATTTATATTTTATGGTTTTGAAATGACAATGTCTAACCCAATTTGTCAAAACCACCTTCACATGAGAAAGCATTTTCGTAAGTTACCCTTCTACATGCAGTGAGATTGATAGTTAGGTCTGTTAGAAATTTTTTTTCACAGGAGGGAAATGGATTTCAAAGTATTGTTATTTTTTTATTTGTTTCTAGCAAATATTGCGACTAGTAAGCCAGAAAATATAACGGACGTAAATAAGAAAGTAACTAAAATGTTTGAATTTCCCTCTGAATATAAAGACCAACATACAAATTTCAGAATTGAAAACCTAAACTATATGCTTAATATATTTGACCAAACTTGTCTTATTCAACTGATAAATTATAGAGGAATAGACATTTTGCAGTTGTTTAAGCCAGTTGTCTTGTCACGCTATAAAATTGTTCAAATCCTAAGCATCAAAAGCAACCGTATTCAAAATATTGAATATCCTTTCGAGAAAACCGTATATGCGCAAACGAACGGCTCACTTTTGCAAAAACTAGAATTTCCTGATCTAACTGGAAAATATAAAACTTGGAGCTGCACCGCTCAACTTTTTCTTTTTCCACCCACCCATTCAGAAAACGGCACGGCCTACATCGACTCTGAGGAAAAGCTTCGTGTTCCAAACGGTTACGTTAATTTTGGAAGACCTTGGCCAAAATATGATAAATTTTCTAGTAACTATTTTCAACGGTTTCCTCATCCAACATTTGTAATTCTCGTTAGTGAGGAAATTGACCGGGTTGGAATCAACAAGTACTGGATAAACTTCTACAAGTTTATTCTGAACAAAAGGCTACATCATGAAGTGCAATTCTTTGCCGATCTTCTTGTATTTTCTGTAATTAAGAACTATGCAAGCGAACAACATAACCTAGAGGCTAACCACTTGTTACCAACCCGATCCGAAATTGCAAACACGGTTTTGTACATTTGCTCCTACTGTGGATTCGACTTATACAAACGCACCATTCCGGTAAGGATAAATGAGCTATTTTCAGGTATAAAGGAAATATTAGCATCATACAAAGATGGGTCAAATAATATAACAAATGTCTGGGTTGTTGGTGAAGGCTCATGGAAATATAATTTCAACTATTTTAGTGTTCACAGCACACATAAAATGCATCATCCCTTGTCAGAAATGTTTGAGTCCGATATACTGTACGGCAGTCAATACAGAGATCAAGCATTAATGAGCATTATATTTGGGAAAGGGATGTACCTATTGTTCATAAACCGAAACCGGGGATCTAAATACCAACCAGTTGAAGCAATTGACAGGGATATATATTATTCATTTCCTTTCATAGAATTTGTAGAAAGTCCAAAGTTGGATCAAGCCCTTCATTTTTACTCCAGAGGTTTTGCATTTCTAACATGTTCAAAAAGAAAGACTGGGTTTGTCATGTTCCATTTGTTGTATCAAGCATTTGACAAATATGTATGGATTGCGATATTCCTCCTTCATTTTGTCCTTTTCCCAGTTATTTACAAACTGTGTGGTTTGGTATTAAAACAATATACTGCTAGCAGCTTTGGAATTGATGAGAAGTCATTGTTCAAAATTATTTATGCAGGTTATGGCATACTTTTTGAACAATCGGTAAATGAGACCCGGTCCAAAAATAAAACCAAGCTGATGTATCTTGTAACAATATTGTCAGGTATTGTTATTAGTAATGCGTACAAGGGGGAAAATATAAATAAGCTTACTTTACCAATTAGACCGGTGCACATTGAGCGACTGACTGAGTTATTGAAAAGTAATTTTTCGTTGTTCGAATATTCTTCCCCGGATTATTTACTTAGTAAACAATGTAGACCCAAATATTCCCAGACGACTGTCAGTTTTAGAGAGCGGGGGATTTTTTAAAAAATGGGATGAATTCGGTGGCCGAAGGATGAGGCTGAGAGGCGGAAGAGAAGCTGAGGCCAGAATGACGGACAAAGAGGTAAGGGCTATTTACATGGATGAGAGAGAAAAGCCATTGCGATTGAAAGGAAGCATAGTTACGGTATTTTCGACGTTTGCTATAGGATGCCTAATATCTTGTTTTGCGTTTGTCCTTGAAATCATAAATATTAGTTTGGGAATATACCAAATGCTACGTTGGAATTCTACAACCACCAGGTTTATCAATATTCTTCAAACGTGCTTAATTCGAATAAGTAAATGTAAACGCTACTTACCAAGATACAATAGTATTAAACACAAAATTTTATTATTTTGCAGACTATTTTGTAAACATGGGCAGAAGTAGGATTTTACTTGTTTATCGCGTACAAAATAAATGTTATAAACCTAAATATTCTAGTAAGTAAATACTATATTTAAAATAAATGGTACCAGGATTTACTAATTTACTACTAATTTTTAAAGCTATAAATTGGATAAATTTGACAAGTGATTCAAAAAGTCAATTCATTATTTGGTTTAGAGATGCCCGCATGGTGATGTTGACACAAACAAAAAACATGCATTTCTTTTCATTGCAAAAGATTTTACAAACTGTTTCATAAACTTTGCAAAATTATTTTCTCACCATTATCATTATTTTCACAAAATACGCAGCTATTTTTACTGCTTGATAATTTGACCACTTGTCGGTGGAGCGACATAAGTAGGTCGTTTCCCATGAGCTGTTCCACTTCCAGTACAAACCCTCTCATGTCGATTTCTTCCACTTCCGCCCGCAAAACCCGCGCCACATCCCTTCCGACACAAAAAAGGCCTCTCCCCCGCCACCCTCATTAAATGATCCTTTAATCCCTGATTTGACGTAAACTACTTGGGACAATGGCTGCACAATATTTTCTTCTTTTCCTTCGGCTCCGCAAAATGCCTAGTTTTAATGTGTCGATTGAGCATATTTTTATTCCTGATGGTTATCTTGCAGACAGGGCACTCGGCATGGATTTTATTTGCGACTCCTTCTCCTTGACACTTGGACACGTGTGATTTCCAAGTTTTTTCTCGCCGGAGGTAAGTCCCGCATCCTTTTGTACAGAGGAATGTTTTGGATTCGTGACTTTTCATGTGAAGGGCTAGGGACGTCTGCGTTCCAAAACTTTTGGGGCAGCGGGAACACAGGAGCATCTTATCGATTGAATGGAAATTTAGAAGGTGTTCCTGCAGAGTTTGCTTCTTCTTGAACGCCTTTTGGCAGAGGTGGCAGGTGTGAGTTTGTTTGGGTTGGGGTTTTCCGGAACACTTTTTCTGGTGACGGTGATAACTATTGAGAGAGGGAAATTTCTTGTCGCAGTCGGCACAAGTTTCTTTAATTATGTGAATTCTTTGGTGGCGTTGGAGAGATCTATAGCTTGGCAGATATTTTGCCACTAGGTGGGGCACTCCAAAGTGGTAGGTTTGGATTTCCGTTGATTGTAGGCAGTTTCCTCTTCGTGTTTTTCGAGCTCGTTCAGGTGGGTTATGCGGTGGGATCTTCGAACGTAACCGTCTTTAAATGGCTTGCCACACACTGGACACTCAGCGGCAGGGTCGATCGATTCTGAGGCTTGTTGAAGGTCTTCGTTTACGTCTGGGTCGTCATTCGAATCCTCGTCGGTGTCCTCGGCCGCTGATGATGAATCTTCAAAATCGGAGTCCAGTTTTTTATTTTTATTTGGCTTCCTTAACTCTGATTTTGGTGATGGATTCTGATGAGTACCCTCAAAAAAATTGTCGCCCGGATCCAAGTCAGATTCCACTTCAAATTGAGGTTCAGCTTTAATTTTGGTGTCACACATTCCCATGTCGCCATCCCATATTCTGCGGTATTCATGTCCCGCAAGTGAAATGTCTCCATGGAATATCTGCAGGTCTTCTACCACTGAAAAGTAAACAAAATAATGATGGTTAACTAATTGAACAAATTGTTTTTTATCTCACCACCAAAATATTTTTTTACGGAATCGATTTTACACACCTTTCATAATTTTCTTCCTAAATATTCCAAATTGCTTGTCATTTCTTTCCTGCTTGGCGCCTTTGGCAGAATTGGAAGTTTTAGCCGTCACCACCCGAATCTCCTCAATCCACATCTTGAAGACCTTCACCTGACCCTCCAATTTTCTCAGCTCCCTCAGCAATTCCATTTGGCGTCGCCTCACTTCCCTCTCCGTCTTCTCCAGCTCGTTTTTACTGGAAACTGCGGATGACACCAGTGTTTTGCAACGACCACAAATTAAGGAATCCTCATTCTCCAAGCTTATCTTCAGCTCCTTATCCATCCCCCGCTTATCCCTGTCACCACCTTGCAGGTCCTTCAACAGAAAAACACCACCAGTCTTCTTCTCTCTTTCCGATGACAAATCACAATACCCACACAGCTCACAAACATTTACAATTAATTTCGCCTCCATTTACCTACCCACTAATTAAAAACGTATGTGCAATTAAAATTTAAATACTACTAATTTTACTTAAATGAACAGTGTGCTGGTACCTTAACAGCTTGGCAAAATATTTTGTGCTCGCTATCCAAACCAAAACAAAACTCTGTCAGCTGAGTCAGTAGAGCTGGTTGAGTTTCTGTGCTGTTTTCTCGCAAAAGAATTTCTGCTACGGCTGCAATACGCTTTCTGGTTGCTGGTCTAAAATACTAGGTGCAGATTACGTACTGCATATTCCAAAATTTTTATGGATTAGTTGCTGGATAGTTTTCCTTCAAGGTTTTTTATTGGTGTATATAACACAAATACAACTATGTATTATAACATGAAACTAATGTCTAGAGTTAATTTTATAAATCGGAGAAAAATTATGATTACTAGACGGTCTAAACCTATACAATATTAACTTATGGAATAAACTTTATTGTGATAACTACCCAAATAAGTATGCTTAAATAATTCATGTAATATAGCTTCATATAAATACTAGTCACCATTAATAAGCAAAAGTTCCACAATTAAATCATTAGAAAAGTCAATACAATTTAGTGGAGTTAACGCATCGATAAAATTGACCTGCCCCAATTTCATTTTCACCATTGCGCATGATTTGTAAACCTTTCTTCGCCACTTGAGATGTCTCAAATTTACAAATCGTCCTGACTTCCCGTATGCTAGATCCTTTCGAATTTTCTGAAACGCTCTTATCGAGTCTGTATTGAATTGTGCCATAGCGCCCAAGCAAATTAGAGTAACCATATATGCATTAATAAGTAGCACGGCGCTGTAAAATTTCCAAGGTATCATGTTAGCCGTCCAAGGTAAAATTACAAGGACGTACGTCGACAGAGCTTGAATCGAAATTCCACCAAAAATCAAAACCATCATGAATGACCCTTGTTGCATTATATTTCCAAGTCGATTTACGATTTGAGTGCACCTGTATAAATGCACTGCTTTCTCCACAGTTTCCTCATTTTCCGATGTAGCCATTTGATAAAATATCTTTAGAAAATCGCGGATTGTATTTGTTGCCAGAATTTGAATTCCTGCCACAACGTACAATCCAGTATTCCCACTTACCAAAACACACCAATAATTTATTCCGAATACAATGACTTTCCGAAATTGACCCCGAAATAATTCTGGGAGCCAATCCAATCCATTTGGCAACACGTTGCATTCATCCAAGAGAAAGTATCCAATCAAACTGGGTCTGCAGGGCTTATTCCAGTGTAGTCCAAATAATTCTACAATCCCACCAATGGCAATGCTCGGGCCCAAACCATAAGCCGCGGCAATTGTGAGACGTTCTTGCAGTGACCGTTTGACCTTCTCATGATACATTTTAGACGTTTGGATAACCCCGTTAACAAACTCGCAATGTATTTCATCTCTTTCCAAGCATGAGGCAAGCTGAACGTGTGTTGGGATCATGACCATGTGAGACATTCCGAATAGAATTGCATCTGTGAAGAAATAGTTCTCTTTCCAGTTGAAAAAGTAAATTCCTTGAGATATTCCAATGGCAAGCATGAATCTGTGGAAATACAGTTTTGCGTAAACACTTGTTTTTGATTTTGAATTTAAGGTAAGTTTAAGATCAGTAGAGTCCCATGATGTTCTGGTGACTCTGAGGATCATTAGCAGCCGGCAAGTGAATCCAAAATATTTGACGTGTTCCAATAACATGATTGTAAGTATATTCAAATTCTGATATTTTGGAACACTATTTGAATCTGCTTGTTAGAATATAACTGAATAAATGAGCATGAATTTTTGAATGACGGAATGTATGATTCTGAGCTAGTTTATTTCGACAAAATCTGTTGACTTGACCTCCTGTAAAATGTCCAATACTACTCTTTTTCTGAATATTTGCTTGCGGAAATTTATAAGGAGTATACACTTAAACATGATTTTACAGAGCGGAAACACCCACTTGTTTTTCTTGTGTTTATTTAAATGACTGGGCCTTAGCGACAGGAAATGAAAATGTAATAAACAAATATTATGTTATTTTTTTGGTTTGGCTACATATTTCTTAAACTACTAATTAAGGCATACTTTGCAAATTGGTGGGTAGGTTATGTACATGTCAGCATTTACAAATTAATATTTTGAAATACCATTGTAATTGTAACTTATTATGAGCTCTATTTCGTTTTACTGAAGCAGGTTATTTTGTCCGGCGCCAACTTTTAAATAAAGTCAGGTCGGAGTTGATAACATAGTAGTGTGCGTAGGTTGTGGATCCGGTGCAATTATATAATAACATGTAGGTTATCATGACTTCCCATAACAATAATAATATAATATGATGTTGGCGTTGGAAGCAAATTTTACTCAACATGAAAGTAGGAGAATCAAATGGGTAACTGAATTTTATTTCCAGTGATGATGTATAAAACACAATAAATCCATAATTACCTAAGTTAATCATAAAGTGGTTTTTCATACCGTTTAAGATAAATTATATAGCTACGAGCTGATTTGTTTTTAACCATCCACATAAAACCATTTTCTGTTAACATAAGTGGATCACCCCAGGGTGGTGGCATGGGCAGCTCTCCGGATATCGTAGGCGGTTTCCTCCTCCTCCATTTCTTTTTCGTTCCGGTGGTTTCAAGGTGGATCGGATTTTACGTAGGCGTTTGTCAATGGACTGGCAAAGATTTTACAATACGTTCAATAAAGTGGCTCACATAATGTAAAAAAAACCTTACAATATTTTCATTTATACGATTAGCAAGAATTAATTTTCATAATATGCACAAATCGAAAGTCCTAATCCCTGGCAAGAAGTAAAAGCTCTACAATTAAATCATTAGAAAAGTCAATACAATTCAGTGGAGTTAACGCGTCGATAAAATTAACCTGTCCCAATTTCATTTTCACCATAGCACATGACTTATACACCTTTCGTCGCCACTTGAGATGTCTCAAATTTACTACTCGTCCTTGGCCCCCGTACGCTAAATCCTTTCTTATTTTCTCGAAGGCTCTTATCGCATCTGTATTGAATTGTGCCATTGCGCCCAAGCAAATCAGAATCACCATATAAGCATTAATTATTAAAACGCCACTGTAAATTTTCCACGGAATCATTTGTGCCGTCCAAGGTAAAATTACCAGTACGTAGGTTGACAATACTTGAATCGAAATTCCGCCAGATATTAGTACCAGCATGAAAGAACCTTGCTGCATTATATTTCCCAGCCGATTTACAATTTGAGTACACCTATACAAATGCACTGCTTTCTCAACTCTGGTCTTGAATTCTGAAGAAGCCATTTGATAAAATATTTTTAGAAAATCCCGAATTGTGTTTGTTGCGAGAATTTGGATGCCTGCCACGACGTAAAGGCCTGTATATCCACTTACTGCTACGTACCAGTAATTTATACAGAATAGAAGAATTTTTAGCGGCAGATTCCGAATGAAGGCCGGGATCCAACCTAGTTCATTGTTTAGCAAGCCACATTCCTCCAAGAGAAAATATCCGACCAAACTCGGCCTGCAAGGCTTTCTCCAATGTAGTCCAAACAATCCTGCAATTCCACCAATCACAATGCTCGGAAACATGCCGTAAGCTGCGGCAATAGTGACCCGCTCTTGTAAGCTCCGTTTGAGGTTGACTTTATTCAACTTGGCAACTTGGATCATACCGTTAACAAAGTAACAGTGTATGTCTGCCATTTTCAAGCATGAGGATAGCTGGACGTGTGTAGGTGTCATGATCATTTGGAACATGATAAACAAAATTGCATCGTTGAAGGAATAATTGACGTTCCGGTTGAAGAAATATATTCCTTGAGATGTCGCCATGAGAAGCATAAATCTGTGGAAATACAGACCAATATAAGCACTTTTCTGTGATGCGGAGTCTAACGAGAGTTTGAGGCCTCTTGGATCCCAGGACGTTCTTGAAACCCCAAGGAACATTAACAGCTGGCAAGTGAATCCAAAATATTTGACGTGCTGCAGGAGCATGGTTGAATGTATTTATATTCCGATTCGGATATGTTGAAAATGTAAGTGGCTATGACAATTCGTTTTAAATTTAAATTGTAAATAATATGCACTCTGAATACAAGATGCAAAAACTTGTGGCTGTTAGTATATGATATGATGAATGTAGCCCAATTTTTAAACGACGTGTTGTATGAATCTAAATGCGTTACCATGAGCTTTTGACGTAACTTCCTGTGGGATTTCCGGTATAATCGTTACTTTGGAAAAATACAGAATACTAAATTAACATTGATTAATAGAGAAGGAACGATCGTGTCGTCTTCCTTCCGTTTTCTGAGAGAGATTTGATTACTATAGTAACAAAGCAGGAAGGAACTATCCAAGGTAACAGCAAATTAATGTGAAAATTATGGTTATTCATTTGGGTTGGGTATGCATGCAAATATTAAACGATCAAATAATTTTCTCTTTTTAGTTGAGTTTGACATTCGTTTTCACATTCGTTTGACCGTTATATAATAATATATATGACAGTATTTAATTGCATATGTAATGAGACATTTTGATTCTACCTAAATAAAACATGTGTCTCCAATATCAGTAATATTATGGTACACACATTTAATATTTATTTTTCCAAAAAAACCTGCAAACCGTTACTTACCATTTGATAAAACTTTTTGTTCAAATAACTTTTTTCCTGAACACAAATTAAATTCCCAAAAGTATTATTACTTTCAACTTATTGTAAACCGCTATGAGATGACAGACACAAAATTAAGATTGTGGTTAAAATCTGAAATAATTATAAGATAGATTAATACCTCCCGCAATTGAGTAGTTACGGTTACATGGTCATCATCTTGATACCATCATTGTACCAAATTACATATAATCTGCTTTAATTCTCTGAAACAGGTTATTGGAAATGATGTCATGTCACGAGTTGAGTTGACTACATGTTTTCAGGAAAAATGAGCACTTCTTACAAAATTATTGGATGCCAGTTAGGCTATTATAATAGGGATGAATGCTGAAGCATATAGAAAAATAGTCGGAGAAAATTGGGAGCAGATTTAAATGTAGCAGTGGTGATGTATAAAATGATACACTATAGAAATAAATAATTATTTTAGGTTGTAATTATAATATAGGTTTTCTCTAGCGTTCGTGTAAATCATTAAGTTGGCACGAGCTCTTTTGATTGTATTCTATCCTTAACTACGTAAAAAATCCATTAACTTAAGTAGATTCAAATATAGAGGTACGAGAGCGGAAATTGTTTCGCAACCAAAAACCAATAATCAATATCCAGCCCATCGGTTTGAAAAATTACTTCTGGAACATTCGAGAAGAATATTTTGCTTGTTTTTGTACAAAATGCATTGGATGAAGATCCACGTAGCAGTTTTCTGGAACTTGGTTTCTCACTTTGCCATCGTCGATGCATATATTTATTGGAAACTTGAGAGTCTTGCCAACGCCAGTGACAATATCCTAATACCATTCAAGGATGTCGCCTTGCAAAGGCTAGGACACAAAGCAAGGTATATTCCAGACAGTTTTCTGGCATTTAACGAACTCTTAAAACCACTAGAAACTAAACATATTCTGACTGTTTTAACAAACTATCAGAATGTTGACATTCCTGCAACAGAATTACCCGTTATTATCAGAAATCCGTATCCTGTTGTGTTTGAACATTCGGGTCTTGCTGCGGTAATCTGGATACCAAATCCTGTCGTTGAGAGTGGCATCAACCAAGTAACTTCAAATATAACATGTTCACATACGCATTTCCACAATAAGCAGGAAGAAGCTCATTTCCTAAAGGACATTTGTTTCCGCATGAACTTTTTCAGTTTGTCAGTTTCATCGAAACCTTGGACGAGAATAATAAATATAGCCCTTTTCTTACCATCTTATTTTCTAAATTTAAGACACATTCCAGTAACGCGAATCTTCAGATATGAGGATCCTGGTCAAGTTGAAAATCTTCCTCCTTCCACCAATCCCGTTTTCAATATCTGGATTGAAAATCATGCTCAGCCTGTTTACACCAAACACGAATTACGAAATTGGCTTCAAGAAACAACCACAAAGAAGTTATTTGATTTTGAACGTCCAGTCACTCAACACGATATATTTCTACTAGCCGCAGTTTCTAAGCAAGGTGACAGATTGTTGCAAATGTCGTTTGTAAAACGATGTGAGTGTCAAAATTACGTTGATATTCTGAATGTAACTGCAGACGAAATTAAGCATAATGATGCATTTAATTTAGCAAGGAAGGCGTATCCTATCACTTATTCTATTGGACCATGGAGCAATTCGCATTTAGGTGATATGTTAGACATAGTTAGCAGTATTGCCTCATGCCCAGTTACAACAGAGAAATATCACCGTGCACTTTTAAATGTTGAAAGCAAATCCAAACGCTATTTCTATACGGTATCGCTAATCATTCAAGCAATGTTGCATAACAGGTCATACATTTTTCCCCAGAATAAAGTGTGCAAAGGGGGAATAATCCATAACTGGAAGTTGGAATTTGAGACACTTTACCCAACGTTGTATTTGCAGTGGTCAATAAATTTCTTGGCCGATACGTCAAATCGCGCGTTGTATCAGGTAGCTATAGAAAATGACTTGGATCGACTTCGACTAGTAACTTGTGGTAGAAGAGACCTGCAGGCGTTTCCATTTGAAGAGTTTTATAATATTTACGATATGTTTGTTTGGTTATCAGTATTTTGCACTATTGTTTTGCTAACATTTGTATTAGCTGGTCCACATTGGAGATTGTTAGATTTAAACTCTGTGGCCCATTCCTCAATGCACTGGGGTAGTAATATGTTATCACTCGTGAAAGCATTTCTTGAACAAGGGGATCCTTTCTCAAGCTATGTTGCTGGAATACCAGGACTCTGGCCGTTACTGGCAACATTCTTTCTTGGTGTTCTGGTTACTTAGTAATGCCTATAAAAACAATAACGTTTATAATATGATATTAGCCAGGCAGCCGTTATTGTACGACATTTACGATGAAATTACTCGGGATAACTTTTCTATTTATCATAGAGTCGATGCATTAGAATTTAACTTGCGGCCTGACATGTCATCTTCATTCATAAGAAACAGAATTAGTTTTCTGAATAACGATTATAGCATCACGGCAATTTCTGAACTTTTTATGAAATGTCGAAAGTGCTTTCGTGGGAACGCAGTATTAAAAATCCCTGGGATGGATTTACTGAATAATGTAAACAATGTCTCACAATTCCATCCAAGGTATGAGGATCAGTTGATAAAATTAGTATTTGGAATGATCCCGCTTTTGAAAGCATCAATTCTGCCGCGTGAATATATTAGCACGAACCCAAATTTAAAAGCAGTCATAGAACAGTATTTTTATGACATGCAACAAAGTTTGATTTTAAAGGAATTACATTCGTGCAGTAAAGTAGCATTTGTTGTTCCTGCAATCGAAGCTAACGAAGTGTATAAAAATGTAACGTCAATGGGGCAGAATCTAGTTTCTGTAGGAACGGAAGAAATTACGCAGAATATGGTCGGCATAGATATTCAAGGACACGTAGCTCCCTATTTCTTCAGCAGAATAAAATATTTTGTGCAGTCTGGAATACCTGCATGGCTACCAAAACAAGCTATAGTAAATTACACGGTTGTTCAGAACGATTCACCACCTCCTCAACCAGCCAGCTTGAAGGGAAATATTATTGTTATCTTTACGATTCTAATTGGTGGATGTGGTACAGCCGGTTTAGCGTTTTTGTTTGAAAGAGTAGCCGGTGTTACAGTGTGGTTTGCACGAGTATTCTACAATCAAATGTGCTTTTCTATTCAATTATTTCTAAAGTACTTACGGGTAATGAAGAAGAGAGTGGCAAACTATAGATGTCGAAGGAACATTTTTTTACGAAAATGTTAGCTTTGGCAAAAAGTAGTAGTTCATCACGCATTTATTTGGAACCACATTTTACATTAAAGCTAACGATAAATAAAACTCCATAAGTCTCATATTTAAAATTAAACTTCATACTGCAACTCTCACTGCGTCTTTGTATTTATAATGTAGCCTTTTATGTTACCATGTTTGCCTATCTTCTTAAACCGGCAAAAATGAATCTTGTTAACAAACCTATATTTATTGATGTAAGTTGGTTAAGCATTAATCTATAAATAAAACATTTCAGCGCTACAGTATTCTGGTAACTGAAAGTGTCTAATTTATTTACTGTTTCTGCGAACGATTTACTAAGCGGAGTACACTTTGACGTAAATAGAATAGTAAGATGAGTTTGCAATGAGTAAAGGTCGGAATGTATTAACCGACGAATACGGATTCAAATCCATCAGTGTCCAGTCGGTTGTAGTAGAGATCGATGATTATGGTGTTACTTAATTCACACCAGTATAGTACAGTTAAAAACAACAATTACATTGAATGATATTGAAGGCTAATTTAGCCTACAATGTTATCTCTCAATCAGCGATTTAGCAGCAGGTAAACAAACTACAAACAGCGTAAACTTTTAATAAATTGAGAGATACGAACTTTGTTGACTGTAATAATAACAATGCATGTTTCTGGGGCTGACGTTGTTGTTGCTTAGTTAATGTTTTCAATGATATATCGTTTGTGTACACGAAAGAAACCAATTAAACATCCTTCGAAGCATTAACTTTTTCACGGATAAACAGAAATCCATTAATTAAATCCCCATGATTCCCTTTTCCGCAATGTCGTCAAAACAAAAATTCTAACGAATCTTTATCATCGATGCGTATGGAGCATATGTATATGGGAAATTAACCTTAGTTTGACGTCAATAAGGAAAACTCAAAACATTTCAAAGTATTTGGTAAATTGCCAATGGTAATGTTTTTAAATACTTACTATCAGTCGATCTTTGTTACATTTACTCACACTGACGTAAGCAGGTGAGAAATTTTAGCTAGTTGTTAGTAGGAAAATTACTGGTACATCTAGATGTCGAATGTTACATCACGGTTCAATTATAAGATATTAAGTAACTAAAAAATGTCTCCTAAAATGAGCTTGAGTTTGGTAGTGAGGAACAGGTTTGCGACATACATAAATTATATCTTACGTGATTGAGAACTTAAATTATACATAAAGCTGCAAATTTTAAAATTTCAGTTCACAACGATGTATCATTCATATTTCTTATATCAGACAATAAACGTAATTGCGTTAGTTTTATTCGCATTAGCAGTATTTGGCGCACGTGCGGTAAAGGAAGACAAAAAATCGGAAATGATTTTCAATTCAATGATCATTTCAATGGCCAACGGATTGGTCTGCAACTATGGTGATTGTTCGGTGTCATTTGTTCAATTTAAGCAAAGCGAGAATCATATTCCGTCAGAGGTATTCAGAATATTCGCTCAAAGCTCAATGTCAACCATATTCATCAATTTAACGGATTCTTGGTCTCATTTAAAATATTTCGCCAAAATGAGACACCGTTGTCAGTTGGTCATCACTGCATTTGGCAAGGGATCTATGGTTCAAAACAGTGTTGCCGAACTTGCCCGTTTTATTAAAATGCACGATACTAATGGCGGGATTTTATTGCGAGATCAAAATTATTTTGTGTTTTTGGTCAGTAGCAGGGAACAAGCAGAGATTGTACTTTTGTCAGGTTTGAGAGATCGAATTCGTTATAAAATTGCAGTTTTCCCTGAAAAGTTTGAAAGTTTCATATACACAGTTAATCCATATGTCCAAACTAGCTTTTCCTTAAACAAAAAATATACTTGGGGAAAGCTACTTAAAGTTTCAACTTACAACTCATCTGAGATATGCAATAAATGTGCAAATATTTTCATAGATTTCACCTGGAATTTTCACGGATACCCCATGACAATGTCCGTAATGAATATTCTTAAGCCCACATACGAGGTTGCACCAGATAAAAACTTTCCAGGGAATTTCAAAGCGAAACGGGGATTCTTTGCAAATCTCACGGAAACAATTCACCAAAAATTAAACATATCTATTAAAATTAAATTATGCCGAGGAGGTGGTAAATTTCCCGATGGAGCTGTGTCTGGCATTCAGTTACCAAACTCTACTTGGATAGGATGCATGGGAGATATCGTCGACGAACGAGTGCATATTTCCATGGCAGCTCCTGTAGCAAATCGTTATCCTTATGTGGAGTTTTTACCAAAACATAAATACGATTTCATCAAGTTTGTGACAAGGCTTCCAATCAAGAGTGTGTCATGGACAGCCTTTTATAAGGCATTTCGATCTTTTGTCTGGGCAACATTATTAATCTCAACAGTTATAACATCCGCGTTTATGTGGATTGGAAATTGGCTTATACTCAGCAACCCAATTCATTTCAGTCATATATTTTACAGTCAACTGAAAATTTTACTTGGTCAAGGTGTAAGATACACAACCTCAGCGGCAACCTACAGAGTTCTATTTAGTT
>JAHZMV010004121.1:0-18508 GCA_027743765.1 Coecobrya sp. COE2 | reverse complement strand
AATATACAAATATCAGTATAAAGTACTGAAAAAGTGAAGAATTGCTAATATTATTGTACTACCAAATAACACACAAAAGCACAGGTTACGAATCAACATACATAAGGTACGTAAATAAAACGCTTATCAATAAAAGTTTAAACTGTACAAAAGTTAACTCATTACATTCAAAACAAACAGAAAATTATGGGAAGGTAGGAATATTCAACTGACTTGTCAAAGCGTAAATATTACAAACATGTAAATATTATATTCATGCAAATCACGTATGAAAAAGAGTATTTACGTCACAAAAAAGTTATATTATGCAATATACAATCATGACACATTATGTTTTACTAAGAATGACGACGACAAATTCAAGCTCATTTGATTTTCTTTAGAAAGGTCCGTTTATTTAAAGAAGGTATTTAAATTTCCTGAGTATTTTAATACGTATTTAATAATAATTTTTAAATGCAACATACAAAAGATAGAAAAAATACACCGACAACGTTTCTTATTTCCGATTGAGTTAGTTGCGTTGCCGTTTACTTAAATGGGCTGAACTACCGCTGGAAAGGGTTTGATTGGATGGACTCAGTCTATCACGTTTCTTTGAACACTTCTTGGCATAAGAATCTCCTGGGAAAGATACAACAACCCCATTTGATTATCATTATTATCAGGAAATCAAACTTATTTTTTACTGCGCAAACTATTGAACCAGTAATCATGAGGAACATGATTAACATATCCTCCATGGAAGAACTGGCTAGATTGACTTTTAAAATGTTCAGAATTTTGAATATTATTGACCCCACCTTTATTGACACGAAAAGAAGACTGGACTGGCTCGTCGTCATCACTGATTAGTTCCACGGTCTCAATATCGGGACCGGACTTCTCATTATAGCGACTGTGAACAACACTTGACAAACGTCCACTACAGTGCGATTTTGAAGATTCCTTTGAATCATGTATAACTCGCAGAAAAGCCGATGAAATTGATGGTAGGGCTACTGCTGATTTGCTAAACGATGAAAAAGTAATAGCGGGCTTAGGACGATTTATAGTTTCGACGAATTCTATGTCATCAATTTGATCATCATCAACGCCTAACCTTACGATCGGCGCTGTAGGCGCAGGCTTGTTTCCTCTGGCCTTGTTAACCATGTCCAGAAACGCTGAAGACTTCGTACAAGGCTCTGGTTTTATTTTTTCGTTCACGATTTCAATGTCAGAAGAGCTGTCGTCATCGTCATCAAGAATAATGCAGGTTTCTTCATGCTTGACGTCTGGTGGCTTATCAACTTCGACTATGTCGTCATTGTCTACACTGGGAGGACCCTCTCGTTTCGCGTCATCTTCATCTACTACCGGTTTCTTCAAGTTCAATAAAGTACTGTTTGCACCACTTGTTGCACATTTCAAAGAGATCTTTACACTACGACTTGGTGATTCACTACTAACAACTTCCGGTTTGGGCGTCAATTCAACCTGCCCTAAAACCTTTTTTGTGGAAACGTTTATCAACTGATCTCTCCCTATAGCAGGAAAAGGGACAGCAGCAACATTTTCGGGCCGGACCGGATCAGAAACATTGTCGATGTTATTTCCTGAGCTTGAATTCTGTCGGCAACATTGTACAACGGTATTTTGTAATTTAGTATCAAAAGTACTACTTCTAACAGTTCGCCAATTTTCATCTTCATGCAAAACTTTCGAGGAACCCACGACATTACTTTTAAGCTTACTGACAATGCCTCTTTTTTCCTGAGTACAGAAAACAGCTCTTCGAATCTCATTCATGTTTTGCAGAACATTTCTTGTAATTCCGCCCGTCATCCCCTGGGCCTTTCCTTCAATTTCTCTACTTACCAGCTGTAATTTTTGCCCCAATTTGGAGCTCGCCTGAATATAGACTTCCTCTTCTGGACCACTGTCGCCGCTTTCTTCAGAGTCTTCATCTGATGATGAGTCGTCCATAACAATGTGTCTTCGATATCGAGCATCATAAATGGTCGTGACCTTCCTTACGTCTTCTTCCGAGCTAGAATCATTGCTGCTTGGTGAACTATTTTCTACTTGTGGCGCTTCTATGATGGCTTCTTTTATTCCGGTAATAGGCGTGTCATTCTCTATTTCTGAAATTTTAATAATCATTCAGTGGTCAAAAATGGTCATTTTGATGGTACATTGGAAAAGTTTGGAAAATATTATTACGTGTAACCTTACCTTCATCACTTGATAGATCATAATGATGTCTTTGAATTCGGGAACTATTCATACTTTCGTTTCTTCGTTTATCTGCAAACAATAAAACCATGAGCATCGTTAAGTAAAGAATCAAGAGCAAAATGCTGCTCAATCTTCAGTGGTATAAAATCAACGTGCGCAGACAAACGCAAATGATTACCTGATAAAACGTCGGCACACAATGGGCAACGCCATGTCAAATTTTGCAAATTTCCACATCGTTTATGGATTGCGTGGGCTCCGCATGCTCCACATCGGATTATTTTCCACGGTCGGCTAAACAGAAAACGAAATTAAATTGATTGGTGAATTAAAAATGCCATTGAATGATTAATCATTAAATCGATATTAAATTAAAACCTCACCTGTCTGATTTACTACTATAATCTCTCCCTTTTGGACACTCACATGAATTTGCGTCACAACGGGAATACAATCTAGTGTGCTCCGCAAAGGCGTTGGGGGCGGTCTCCCATTCCGCATCTCTATCAGGCAAATACACCCCGGACTTCTTCATCGCTTTTGCAAAAAGATCTTTATCGTTGCATAAAGGACATTTGAAAAAATGAGCACCGGCGGTTTTAGCCATTTCCTTAAAAACCAAATTAAGTTTTATTAATGACATGAATCAACCACTCATAACTCATTACAAGTACCTTAAAAATTTTAAAATAATATAATTACCATAATGCATCGTTTATGGAACACTCTCTTCTTGCAACAAGGCGGCCACAAGGGAAGATCCTCGTCTTCAACCGGACTGAAGCAAATTGGGCAATCCCATTCCTCCTTCGGTAAAGGAATCGTAACCACTTCTTTGTGTTGGGAACAGTACGACTCGAAGTTTCCCATAAATTGAAACACGCATCCCTTATTCAATCCACATGGAAAATGGTAGCTCCTTTTACAATTTTTTACCGAGCATCCAATAGTCGCCCTTGGGTGTTTGCAGAACTTACATTTCTAAAACAAAACGTACATTTGCAACATTAAAATCATTTAAAAATCCTTACAGTGAACAAAGCATTCTGTGTGCTGAGATTAATACATACCAATTTGTCACCCCTTTTTAATTCCTTCCTAATATCTATCGGCAGAAATCCCAATATCCCTTCATCATCTTCACCATTCTGGCTTAGTCCGGACGAGAACAACTACAGAACAAAAATTAAACAATTAAAACTAACCCATCTTCCAAAAATACCATCATCTATTCACAAACATCAACCAACTAAGCATGTAAACAACTTACCAAACAGAAATAGTGTATGGAAACCCCTGCCAATTGGTACATTGGTCCCCATTCCAATGAGTTCACCTCCGACCTTTGACAATACTGGCAAACTATTCTGGCGTCCGCCTTACTAATTTCTTTAACTTGCGGATTCATCTTGATAACAACTTTACTTCATAAAAAACACCAGCTAGTCTTCTCAAATCAGTCCATTCCATCAGATCCTCACCGTGACCTCCTTCACATCATCCCAAAGAAAACCTGTACAATTAAAAATTTAAATCCCATTAATTACAATTATCATTTATCATTACAAGAAACAAAAATCCTTCCATAAAATAACCTGTCAACTCAGTGACCATCAACGTACCTCAAACTCCAAAAACAACCCCTCCCCTCTAGTCTTCACTAAAATCAGTTATCCCCACACTTTTTCTTATCCAGCCACTCATTAAACACTAAACTTAACTGTAATTAAAACAAAAACTATAATAATTAAAAACTATAATCACGATTGGGAATCTCACCCTTTCACCACCTCAAAAAACTAAATGCACTTTTTTTGTACAAGAATGAGTGCACGAACAAAAAAGATGTTTAGGGTGAATACAACAGGCGCCCAAAAAGTCAGTGCACTTTTGTAAAAACCACGTCGCTCAACTGACTCAATGCGGCTGTTAAAAGTGCATTTACGCCGTCGGACTGCAAATTAGCCGACAAGGCTGGATAGACGGACAAGTTGCGTGAAACTGGCTGTCGGCTGATTTGCAGTGAAATCAGCTCTTGCTGCTGTTCTACTGCACACGGCCACGTCTTGAGAATCTCAAGTTGAGATGTTGAGAGTTGAGCAGACGTGTATTTTTTGTTGAGAGCGTCTTGACTTTGACAGGACCCCAAGGACAGGTGTAAAAAGTGTAAACAAAGTGAACTACTTCGAACTGCTGAAATTAGTTAATTGTTGTTGGGAAGTTTAAATGATGTTGTTAATTGGAGGGTTGGTACAAAGTTTTTAAAATGATGGGATGATGATGAGTGATTAACTGCGTTGTTGTGTTGTTGGGTGTCATTTGTTGAATTCTTAGAAAAATAGATAAACTTGGTACAACAATTAGCAAAATTATTGGAACACCTGCTGGTTTGCTGATTAAAAGTTTAAAGACTGTGGAACATCGGTGGTGGTGGTGGTGGTGGTGATGATGAGTTAAGAGGTTGTGGAAAAACCGGAAATTGACAGGTTAAGAGGTTGTTGAGGGAAGGGGAAGTCGGTTATGAACTGACTGATTAAGTACTGATGATATTTTAATGAATTTTTGACGTAGTTGGAAACAACTGAAAGGGTAACAAGGTATGGGCAATGTTTAAGAGGATAATTAGTTAGATGGAAGAGGGGGTGAAGATTTATGGGATGATTGGATTTTGGGTGGAGGAGTTGAATAATTAAGTAAAGTTTTTCTTTGTATTTATTTGTTTCCAGATGTCTAGTCAGCCACAGTTAAGGCAGAGGAAGCCGAAAGTGGTGAAGGCTGTTGAAGAACTTGACGCATTTCCCAAGATCCCAGAGACATGTATCGATAAGACATCGTATGGAGGGACAGCGTCTATCACTGCAGTTGTTATGATTGTTTGGCTGGTTGTGCTGGAATTCAGTTATTATCTGGATCCTGGAGTCAAATTCCATTTTAGTCCTGATACAGATCTAGATACGAAATTAACGATAAATGTTGACATCACTGTTGCGATGCCTTGTTCAAGTAAGTCGAGTATAAGCTTAATTGAGTTAGCAATATGGATCATACTCTATGTACATAACTGCTTATTTTTTAATTCTTTTTGTGTTATAGTTATTGGAGCAGACATAGTGGATTCCACTAATCAAAACGTCATGAAATTTGGAGAACTTGAAGAAGAGTTCACGTATTTCGAACTTTCTGCTAGTCAGAGATCTTACTTCAATGCGAAAGCAAATTTAAATTCCTATCTACGGGAACAGTGAGTGAAAAGTGCAAAAAGTTTAATAGTTTTTTTTAAGATGAGCAGTTGTTGGCATTGTAATCATTATGAAACTATCTTTTTAGGTATCATTCCCTTCAAGAAGTATTGTGGAAACATGACTTTATCAATCTCTACTCTGAAATGCCGAAGCTGTAAGAGAAATCTGCAGTCATGTTCATCAACAGTATTAATCTGTACTCAGAGTTAAAGTTGTCTAATTTTTTATTCTCTTTGTGAATGAATAGAACATCAAGGGAAAGATTTGATAGGGGCCCTGCCATGTCTTGCCGACTTCATGGCTCACTTGAACTTAACAAAGTTGCTGGAAATTTTCACATTACTGCAGGGAAGACATTGCCACTCCCTCGAGGTCACGCGCACATCGCTGCTTTCATGAGTGATCGGGATTACAACTTTTCTCACCGAATTTATAAATTTTCTTTCGGCGATGGAACACCCGCTATAATTTCACCTTTGGAAGGAGACGAGAAAATAGCAAAATCGAGTATGTCTTGTAATCCAATGAACCTAAATAAGTACAAATTGATCAATGATCATTTAATTTTACCATGTTCTATTTGCTTCTTTTAGATCACGTTGTTGTATGATCTCTGACAAATTTTTAATGCATTTGATTGTTTATGATATTAAATGCTTAAATATATTTATGTTCGTCGATTTTTTCAGGTGGAAGTTGAAGAAGAAATGTATCCACTGTGGATGTTCCTGATCAGATTGTGTGCTGTGGTTGGAGGAGTATATGCTACGGTAGGGATGGTCTACAATCACCTATCGCTGTTGGGATGCACCATGAGAAAATTTAATGTTGACCGGGACAAGAAAGATGGCTATGCCCCAATGTCAAGTCACAAGGTTGGACATAAGAAGTCTGGTTCAATTTCTTCAAACATTCTTACTGCCAACAGCCTTGTCCCTCCCCCAAGTGCAAATTTTGAAACTCCTGTCGTGCAACTGGTAGGAGAACCTCCCCAAACAGAACCAAAATGTGACTTAGCCAAGTCTCCAGATGGTGACAACAGCGTCAATGGTCTCAGCAATGGTCAAACACTGGGAGCAGCACCCCACTTACCAGACCTGCTAGCGTCGTCAAGAACGTCTAGTTAACCTCAGTTTTTGTGATTTTACGTTGGTCCCAGTCTTTAATTTAATTATTCGTTCAAGATACATTATATTTAGAACAATAGACCAACATGGATGGTACTTTGTGTAGGTACTTTGGATAAGTGACAGGATTATCGTTGGTTTTTATTTTATCCGCATAATGCGCGCTGTATGATGTTGTATATATGATTGTTGTGTTGTGGAATGACGAACAAAAATATTTGCTAATTACCTTATTATATGATAGGATAATGAATGACACGTTAAAGTAGACAAACCAATTAACGTACAATTACATAGAAGTTACTCCTGTACCAGCAAATGGACACAAACATTTTAGAGCCACTATCTTCCAGTCAAAAGAAATTATAGAAACCAAAAGGAATTGCGTTTGAAATTTATTAGAGCACAACATTGTAACTTTAACTAACCAAAGCACAACTTTTTAAAGCAAATCTGTGAAGAAGTAGTAAAAAATACAATATCAAAAAATATTACGCAATGTTGCTATTTTATCATTGCAGTCTACTGTCTGTCTACGCGCACTTGATAACAAGACTTTACAAAAGACTTTCACTGTTTCGCCTTGCAATATTATGAGCAGTTTGTATTTCAGTCGACTTTACGACCCCGTTCACGCCAGCACGAAACAGCTTACCAAGTTAACAGTGTTAAACACACGTACGTCATTCAAGCTCAAGTCTGATTTTGCTTTGAAATCACAAAATATTAGCAATTTAATCTCTTGAATGTAAGGAAACTACTCTCATATTTATATAAATGATGAAGTGTGTAGGTTTTTAATTTAATTTTTAATAGATGTTAACTTCCAAGCACATTTATAATTTTTTCACCGGAATGTCATAATTCTGTAAACTGGTTTACATTATGTGTCTGGTGCACTTTAGTGGAATTTATTAGCAATAATGAAAGATACATTGCATTGTATGTAAGTATGTATACCTGTTTTACCGTTTTATTTTTAAAGTAAATTGATAATGTTGTTATTTACATTACTTGTTCTTGCTATAATTAGCTATAAATTATAAATACTCATTTTTCATATATAAGGTTCATTTTCTGCCGAGTCACTGGATGACATTTACATATTTTGCGCATTAAAATTGCATGGTGGATAAACCACCGTTTTAACATGACGTATGTTAAAATTCTTGAAATGACTAAAAATTGGTTATGAAACCTTTCATATAGACGCACGCATTTTAGGTGAGACGTGGGTGGAGTGGATGCAAAACCCAAACAGGAATACTAGGCGAGCAAACATATCGGAACCATTTCCCCGTGGAAAAGTAACCGGATGTTCAACATCCTCCTCTTTAGATTTAGTTGACCATGCAGAAGGGCTGACGAATCTAGAGTTAATTACACGTAATATCTGCACGCTACCGTGTTATAATACATAGATTGCTCGCTATGATTAGGAGGGTTGGATTTGGATGTTTACTTTCGGCAGGTATGAACACTGGGTACTCATTGGAGTTTTTACTTTGTTATATTTTTGCTTCAGTTCATTGTTGTCTTTTCCCATACCATACCATTCATGTGTAGCTTGTCGGAAAGTTTGCGAATTATTGTTATTTTAACAGATTTAAGGAATTACATTACTCATATTATTAGTGAATTAGTAACTTTTCTGCTAAAATGCATATTCTGTGCAGCAGAGATGACAAAGTTGACAATGTTTTGTAAGTAAAATATTGATGCTTTCCCAAGCTGGAACATTTTGCTTTCAGCTCAGAACGCGAGATCCCAAAGCTTCAACGTTGTCGCAACCTGCCCCACTTCTTTGGAGTAAATGGTGATAATGGATGATGATGATTCTTACAAGGACCAACTGTATGGATCACTTGTTCTGTGCGATGATTTCACAATCTCGAACCTTTGTACCATCAAAACACACACTTCACCTCGTTTTAATTTCCCTGATGGACTCACTCAAAGAAATGGCCTGCACAAGGTGAATCATCATCGTTGTATCATGATGCCACATATCGTCATCAATCGAAAATTGATTTGATGAGGATGATACTGCTTTCGTATTTTTTTATATTTGAAAGATGCACTAGACTAATTGTTTGAGGATGACTTATTGTATATTGATAAAAGATTTAAAAGGTGATTGCACAACTTCTTCAAAAAGTAAGAATAGATGCGATGAGAAGATCACAGACAATACCTCACTCGACTCATATTGTACCGAACAATATTATTTTAGGTCCTTTCAAGAAACAAGAGGATGATGGGAATGAGCCAAATCTTCCATCAATATGTATGAACTGGTCACGAAATCTATTTTGGAAAAATACTTAAGTCTTACCTTTCTTTCTAGCCAACGAAACGGTCTCATAAACTATCCTCGTACTATAACAGCCATAAATGAATACATCACATCATCGTCATTGTATGCTTTCATCACATTTTTCACAGTTGAATCATCAGACATGAACGATTATTATTTATACGTGGGGATTTGATTCACTCTGATTTCAATAAGATCAGAAATGAATGCTGCGCGTATTACCTACTCTCAAGCCTTGACAGCGGACACGACTCGCCTTTTATTACTGGCTTCGATAAAGAAAAAAATGATGTTGCTTAATCAAACTTATAGTAGGGCTAAAAATCTAAGCGTTATCGTAATCACGAAACCGAGTGTACCTTCTCATTTATGCTACACCAATAATTAGTTTAGCCATTAAATACGTCGTTTAAATAACTTTGATATTTGACAGGATTCCATTTATACCTCTTGATATGACTTATAAGAAGTACGATACTGTACCTGGCATGGCGTGAAGTTTTTATTAGTTCAATGTGTAAGATTTTTCTCAGCAAAAGTTTTTACACATAAATTTTGTGTGCGTACACTACATAACTTGTTAATCCTCTATATGAAATGTGTTAAATGATAAAACAATTGACAGTTCATTGCATAATTTTCCCATAGGAGGGTTTTGGTGTGAGAGTATAGCCACGATTAACTTGGTAACTCGTGCCGGCTTTGTACTCGTCACTGCTGCTATAAAAATGAGTGCTGATAATTGGCATAGTTGTGTGTGTGACTTACGCACATTATTTTTCACGTTTCTGCTGAAACATTTTCATTCTTGTAAATTCCTTAATTTTTATGTAGTTCTAAACGTACATTAGAATTGAAATGAAGAAAGTATTAGTCATTTGGAAAAAAATAATTTTAACCTGTTAAACCTTGATCAATAGCTTTAGCCAAAATAGTTTCTTAGTGTGTATGAACTCCTTTGAAACAAATTCTGATTAAATATTATTAAATCATTATTTTCAAAGCTCTCAGGCTGATTCTCTTTTTCATATGCTTTAATGTAACTTTAATTGTTATATATAGCTAGATTGAGATCAGTTCATCTAAGTATCCACTGTAGCAGACTAAATATCAAAAGTATAATAATAATAAGGTTTAATCTCAAGTTCAAAGTTTTATCATCACACTGTAAAAATATTTAATCTTTACCTTCAAGACTAAATCTATATAAAATATATACCTACCTATTTCGTTTTTATTTTTACCTACAGCACACTTTAGTGCTCTGCAATATTATTAACTATTCATGTTTACTTTGCGTTACACTGTCATTAAAAGGTGTGTGTATGTTATCGTTTCACATTTGCAAGGTGTATGCCGTATAATATACGGTCACTGGCCAAGTGGTCAAGCCACTCATATTTTGATAGTTTTCATAAAATATTATTTCCTGTGTGATATATTCTAGCAAAACCTGCATTTTCCGTTCATTGCATCAAACATTGTTATTTTGCATTACCTATGCCTTTACTTCAGATGCGAAATGCATTTTAATGCACAAAGCACGACTACATAGAAAGATGATTGCATTTATTATTACATGTATCAAACTTTTGGCTCTCTCTGAGAGCAAATCTCATATAATATTATGTGATTTTTTGGAATGGGCCATCATAAACCTGCAATATCAACACTAAGCCCAATGCAGTGATAAAAAACATTGGTGCGTGGGCACACACACATTCATTTCATACTGTACTACAGTGTGTGATCTCAAGAATCTTCATTCACCCTACAACAATTGCACTGTTGTAAGTAAACAAGGCTTTTTGTATGCCAACATAGCAAAACGAGTAAAGTAAGAGGGATGCCAAGCAGAGATTCTGAGCCAGTAGTGCTTCTGCATGCGAGGAGGCAAGATCTATCGCAATCGTCATCCGCACGCTTTAAACCATATGCGTTCCTTTTGAAATCTTGCAACAGCAACAAATTTTCCCATCTACCTGACAATACTGACTCTTGTTGGTTTTAATTTTGAACCATTTCAACATTGTATAACTGGCTAATTTTTTAATATTATACCCTTTGTTTGCCACTTGTTTTCTTGTTTGGCTGAATGGATTTTGTTTGAGAGAAGGTTTGCTTGTGTGCTTTATCTTAAGCTTTAGAAAAAGTTAAAGAACTTTATTAAAAATTGATGACACGTATATGATTCAATTGTTAAAAAGTAAATTCAATTAAGTTGTAAATGTATTCAGAAGAGTTGTGAGAGAAGTGTGTTTTACTGTAGCAAACAACCTTTCCAGGGTTAGAGTGAAAGGAGAAAATCTCACTTCTCCCCATAAAGTGCTTCTTTTCGCTATCGTTTTCCACAAGCCATTTTACTCACACCGGAAGGAAGACAAGGCGAAGGCTATTGCACTCCTCTTCTTTGTATCCTTCAGAACCTCTTGCCAAAAAAATATCTAAAGTTTTTCCCTTGTTCTCCCAATGCGTTTTTGCCTCTAACAACAGATATTCATGTGGAAGCATTGAAGTAGCAAATGTCTACCATTTTTACGAGAACTTTATTTCCTTGTGTGTCGAGAGTACTTCCTCAGAAGAGGTGAAATTAAGTGTCTGGTTACCTCCTGGAAGGCAGAGCCCACCGGAAGGCGAGAGAAAGATAAATGACAGGATTACATTATATTTATACCAGTGAACTTAATTATAATAATTATTCTCCTTTCTCCAGTTAATCAACACAAGGTATAATTACTGTACAAGTGACTATAGTGGAAATTTTTATATGAAAGTCAGTGCACGAACTGTACTCATTGTGAAAAATTTTGTGACAGGAGGGATTTTGTAATTTTTGTGATCTGCACACATTTATACCGCGTTTTATAGTTTGTGTGTTTTGCATTCAACCACAAAAAACATTAAAGGCTCCAATACTTTTTCTTACAACTTGAGGTCTACATCATTCACATATCTGAAGAAGAAAAACTCGTGTGTGCATGTTTTTGAATTTGCATAGAGCTTAGTTTTGTACACCGGCTCCTGTTCCCATTGTGAAAATAAATGTTCTATTATAAGCACTGTATTCGGTAACAAACATTTTTATTGTGAAGCGACGGTCCTCTGTCATAAAAGAAAGGCATAAAAATAATAATAGGTACTTTTGCAAGCACCGGTGTGTGCTATTTTGTTTTTTCGTGATTTATCGTCAATGTCCTCTTTCATCTTGTTCAAGAAGATTTCATAGAAAGAGAGAAGCCACAGCATTGTTCTTCAGTTCGTTATCTTGTTGTGTGTATTTCCTTAAAGAGCTATTACATGTATGCATTTCTTTAAGGAAGAATATATAACGTCTCATCTTCGTGGTCGACTTTGTTTGATGAGAATAAGAAGCATATAATCACGGTTTTATTTTTGGTGAGTCGGTGAGTAATAGACTTGTGTATGAAAACACTTTTTCTGAGAAAGAACACGAATCCGTGTGTTTTGAACAAGAGTATTTATTATGCGAATCAAGAATCTGTGAAAAAATAGGAGGCAACGAAGAAAAAACAAATGCAACCATTTTTTCTCTGCTTTTGTGACAGTTGACAACACGAACTTTATAGCACGTCTCAATTCAACTCCATGTTTGTCATCATAATATAAGTATTCAACAAAATTCAGTCTTTTTTGTAACTATTACATCGTCAAACGTGCTACGTGCACTATCATCATAATCATTTGGCAGAGAAACCAAGAGGAGGAATATAACGTGCGTAGTAATAAGCAGTGCGATGACAGAATGGGACATGATTTGATTACTCACCTTTTCATGTAAAAAGAAATTTTATATATCTTTTTTCGGAGACAACTTGTAGAATAATCACAAAGTGTCACCTTCGTTGTCATCGGATAGTCATGAACTTGGAATCTACCAGAAATATTTTTAAGACTTCCTCGCTGAGAGCCAGGGAAAAGATAGGAGAGATCTTGCAGAAAGTTTGGTAATCATTCTTGCTTTACTTGAAAAGTTTACCTGTCAAGTGTACCGGTGTATATTTTGACAGGTTTGTTCTGAAAAAGAAGTTTTCCTTGATTTATGACTGATGTAATTACCTTAAATTACAGAAAGTATGAAAATTATAAATTTGCATAGTGTTCCTCACTAAGAAAACTCATCCAAGCAGTCAGTTTTTTACACTTGAAACCTACCCATTATTGTAAAGGCTCAAATACATAAGCTTAGAAAATGTAAAGTCGCAAAAATATTAACTGTAGAAAAAAGAGAGCTACAAGAGAAAGATTGTTAAATTCGATTGAAATAAAAAAATGTGTTGCTGTGAAATGACTAGCAATTTGCAGGTAGACAATATTTAGTTTGGGAATGACAATTATTTTCCTTTTCTGTGACGGTAAACATAAAATAGTCAGTGACGGAACGGATTTTGCAGAGGATATAAGCAAGACGAGAAACAAATTTTAATGACGGAACGGGCAAAAATGAAGACAAAATTCAGCATGGAGGCGTATCGAAATTTCTTGACGTTGCTTCTATTGGGATTCTACATACAAGGTAGGTATTTACTTTACATAAATTGGTACTTTTAATCACGAAAAATCCAAGTTTTGATGTGAAACTCTCAGTAAGGCATTCATTTCAATTCCAGAGCGTGCGCTCAATTCCTTGACTTTTTTCGACAAAATATATCGTTTAATGCAATTTTGCAATATGGTGTCAACTCTCTGTTCACTCTCGCGTACAATGTCTGCTCTTACTTTTGCGTAAACTTCTGCATTTCATTGTTATTGTTATGATTATTGCTCCCATTGTCATTTGCATTTGCACATTTTGCAGACGACAGAACTAGTAGTGAGCTCAACAAAATAGCCTACTGCCAAGATCCGGTAATACACTTTCTTACTTAATACGTCTCAATAATGGGCCGACGTAGTAATACACGTTATAGCGTTTGTTTACAAAGCAAAGACGCTATATTAGAATATAATGCACATAGTATTTGCTTGGCATCGACAATATTATGACTAGAACTATATAAAAAGAAAAAAAGTAAGTAATTGTGCTATGTAACACTTCCCAGAGGAAGGGGAAAATGTGAGAAAAAGGGAATAAAAAATTTCATTCTCATTCTCCTTCACTCGGTCACTCACTATTTTCAAACTTTGTGCTGATATGAATACTAAAAAACAATATGAACAACGAAGAAGAGCATTATTTTGTATTATGTATACTGATTGCTAGTGATGCGTAATGCATGCAAGGTTTTCCTGTACTATATACATACATACATACATACATACATACATACATTAAAGAAGTAGATATAAAAATAGTTGTACTAACTTTTGTAAGACTAGTGATGAGTTAATATCCGGTAACATGCAAACATCATATTAGCACAAATATATACACACACAGTGTGTAGAAGCTATATACCTACTTGCTGTATAATATGATGTGATATATTCCCATCATTTACTACTGCTGCTGCTGACTGCGACTACTGTCGTGTGGTTTTCGCTGAGGTTTATAGAAATTTTGCATGGCACAGAATGGTTAACCCTTTGGTCGTTTTCATTAATCCCGGTGCTCCCACCATCATGCTTTGTAGTCACTCACCAACTAAAACAACCCACCCTTATTTTACACTGTTAGTCAACACAAGACAAAGTGTTCTATACACGCAGGGCATATAATATGGCAACATTCTGTGATTTTACATTATTAATTGCTACGAGTGAGTAGGTAGGAAAGGAAGAAAATGAAGGTATAATGTACGATGTGACGTTTATAAGCACACGTTCACGCAACCTATAATAAATACTACAACCGTTGTCTTCAAAATTCAAGTGAAGCATGTGATGCTCAGGACGCTAGTTTGAACATTAAAACTTTCCTTTTTCCGAGGGAGCACACCGGAAATTATCCAATTTACGTTTTGATGTTCTTTGCCGAATAATTTTGCGAAATGAAAAAGAGATTAATTCTAAATGTGTTTGCAAATCAAATCAAGAGTGATAGCATTCGGGTACAATTTTCCTAATAGGAATCATATAGCTTTTGTAACTTTACGAACCCCATTTCGTCGTACGCACTACAATACTGAGTAGTTTCCATCGTCTGTTTTAAAACAATGCATCATGTTGTAAATATTCTTCCAAGAAGAAATCTGTGCACAATAATATTATATCATACATAACATATTAGATACCTCTGACCCCATTACTCATCCACTTGTTATTATTGTATTGTTTGTCCTACCGTTTGCAACATCTTTTGAATTACTACCTGATGTTTCTCCAGGCGAAGGAACACCAGGTAAATTTTTTATTGTTCCGTCAGTTTTCTTACTCCTTTCCCAGGGAGTAAGCTCTTTCCAAATGTTGTACACGATCCTATGGCTCCATTTTATTGAGACTCGGATGGATGGAGCCAGGTGAGATTTATGTGTGCTGAACTGGTAGTACTTACATTGCATTGTAAAATTGTGCATATCTCTGTGATTGAGGTGGCAGTGAAAAACGGGCATATGCAAATCATAAATTATAGTACCTTTTGTAATATCTTTGAACTACTGATATCAGTGCAATGAAGTCGTAGTAAAAAGGGTAGCGGTTTTATTTGAGACCACCGCAAAACGGGAATGCACACACATATGGCATGATAAAGTTCACATATGAACTTTGTGGCCTGGCCACTAAACTAGTCAGTACATAACATAACACGTGTGTGGTGACGTGTGGGATGTTACTATTTTGCCGTTGAAAAGTTGCACGGGCATGGGAGGAGGTTGTGAAGAAATAGAGCTAATACTTTTTATAACATGTCTTACCATCGTTCCTGACCTAAAGTATCATGGACGGATAGTATACGATGATGACCATGGTCATGAATCTTTCGTGATATGTGGATCTCTACAATTCTCTGCCAATATATATGCGCCTTACGTGTAGTTCAGGAAAGATTGAAGCATACAATATTCTGTTGTTTGGGTAGGCAGGTTTCCCTGTACACCTACGAATGTACTCTCTGGACAACATGAAAAGGGGAATAGGAAGGAGTTGATGAATGAAATAATAAATAAATGAATAGAACAACCGGAGAAAGCGGCATCCTTGAATTAGAAATTAGGACTTTTCTTCTCTCAGGAGCGATTTCATAATGCCCAGGTGGCACTTATTTCCTTGCCACGCACAGGAAGGAGGAATGTACATGTCTACCTACTCTGCAGTAAAAGCACAATACGAATGGCCGAAATCAGTCTGCTTCATCCTGAACAAATTTTGTTATTAGAGTTTATTTGTGTGGGCCATTCGTCAGAAGATATACCCTATATATGATTCCTTCTCTGTGACGAAC
This sequence comes from Coecobrya sp. COE2, assembly GCA_027743765.1. Taxonomy (NCBI): domain Eukaryota; kingdom Metazoa; phylum Arthropoda; class Collembola; order Entomobryomorpha; family Entomobryidae; genus Coecobrya; species Coecobrya sp. COE2. The sequence goes on along the minus strand of JAHZMV010004121.1, from coordinate 2,263 downwards.
ACTTTGCACAAGTCTGTTTACTATCCCGGGACGAAAGTGGTAGCACCGAATGAAGGAAATTGCAATTTGATTTCTTCATTAAGCTGCTCACAAAAGGTTTTCCATGTGTGTACAATACAAGGAAACATGTAAGCTCATCAGAGTTCCTGTACGGTTCAACAAATATGGGGAGTGGGGGTGTGTGTTTGCACATTGAGCATTATTAGTATACGTCGTATTTCCGACATTAAATTCCAGAACTTTCCTAGTGGCTAATGCATTAGTTAGCGAAATACTATATATACACCAGTACGAAGTAACTAACCCAAAAGTATATTTGCTCAGGAAGGAAGTTTTCACAATGAGTTTAGTAGTAAATCTGATTGTGTAACAAAGTACAATTCTCTGCACCTTTCTTCTTGAGCCAGATCTCAGAGCCAGTTCCTACTTTTCCTGGTAACGTCAGTTTACGTGGTGGTGTAGGACACATGATCATCATAAAATGGATGCTACCACCACTGTACCGCCTGCTACATATTGCTGTTCATTTTTCTCTGTACCACTGCACTGGGTTTAGTGGCACACATTTATACTCTGAGCGTAAACACAACTAACTTTAGCTGAAAAGCACAGCTAAAGTCATTAGTTTTGTTTCATGTACTGCACGGCAAGAAACGGACATTCATAAAAATGCATGTAAGTGTCTATGGGCTAGAGTTGCATTACGTTCGTGGTGGTGATATGATTCTCTACATTGTACATACATTTCAATTTCAGAGAGTTTCGCCATTTTGACAGGTAAAAATGAAGATATCTTCTTTGGTCTCCTTTTCTTCCAAACCCCTTCCAAGGAGTGAAGAATGCGGTCTGAAAATATAAATGCCTGAAAATAAAAATGTTAAACATAAAAAACCGTTTTCTAGTTTCAGTATATAGAGCTTGGCTTTCTAGCGGGCACGTAATAATAATATACCTACCTAACACAGTACGGTCGATTCTAGGCTCCCCACATAGTAAAAATCTATTATTGCTAAACGGACGTAAAACGCTGTAAAAACGATGTACCTTTACCTAGACTATTCCTGAAACACACAGCATCATTACTATTACAACTTTTTCCCCTTCATTTTCCCTCTCTACCTGCTTCAAAGACTCATCTCTTGTTGCAGGGCAATAATAATAAGTATGAGTAAATAAGTTATTATGAGCTTGTGAACTGTAAAAAAAGAGTGAATCTGGTTGGGTTGCCCTGTCTGATACTGCATCAACCTTGCAGAGGAAAAAAGGAGATAAAAAAAACTCCTGGAGATTTATTTACTGCTTTGTTAGGTTATTACGAAACTTTGGCTTAGTAGCACCTACTACAACACTAAAACTAAAATTACAATACCCTACAAGATTTGTACGTTGAATTTTTCAAAGATAAAGAATGTTCATTGTGAGCTTATTTTTAGGCTGTTTTTTGAGCTAAGGCGTTTGGGATATGTTTATGATATCCGCGAAGAAATAATACAGGGTTAACCCGTATCTCTTTTTAAAAAAAAGAATTTGTTTTTGTTGTCTGTGGTTTGCCCTTTTTACTAAAGTATATGGCTGATAATACGAGAATATAATATATATAGAGAATACTGTAGTATGAAGATCACAAAACAAAATTGTGGTGATAAAAAGGATAAGGATTTATTTTGTGATGAGCAGCCTGCCTGCAGCTTGTTTGATGGTAAGAAAGGCCATAAAAATTTTCGACAGAAAAAATTCTTCCGTCAAGTTTATATCTCTATTAGAGAAAAAAAGGTTTATTTGTGTGGGGTTCATTACAAGTAATCCTGACAAATTTGTCTATAACTTTACTCGTTTGTAGCCATTCTTAAATTGCACTTGCAAAAAATACAAAGATTATATAGTCTTCTTGGGTGTTAATGTTGAATGATGGTCCTGTCATGACTCACAACGACCTTCAATTCACGGAGATTTGCAGTGAGTCAGTTTGTTTGAACGAACTGAAAATGAAAAATAAGAAAACGTTCCCATTTTTCATTTTACTGTCATAGTGGATTATATGGGTACCTAAACATTTTAAAGTTGGTAATGTATTCCTATTTAATCCATTCGAAATTAAATACTTTGTTTTTATAAAAAAATATTAATATGGTTGTATAATGAAAGAAAAAACAAATCTCTGAGCAAAGGCAGGTACAATGTCCCAATTTAAATGATGGGCGACAAAATTACATCGTCATCTTTCCTCTAACAAAGAATCCAACACGTCACCTCATCTATTAAA